>SNQJ01S0012538.1:160949-179595 GCA_010110895.2 Picea sitchensis
TAAGTACAACCCATTTATGGGTTCACTCAAAGGGATACCGTCGTAATCTACTAACTCGTAAGCTCCTTTCTCCAAAACTCGTCTAACGATGTAAGGACCTCACCACATAGCTTCAAATTTTCCAACTCCTAGCATATCTCGATCTTGTTCGTAAAGGAGAACTAGCTCACCTTCGGAGAAAATGCGAGGCTTGACATGTTTGTCGTATTGGGATTTGATGCGTTTCTTCTGGGCTTCTATGACTAGGGTGGTGTCACGACGAGTTTCGTCTAATCGCATGAGATACAACAGACGTTCTTCTTCGGTAGAAGTGTTTGGTAGGAGTTCGATGGCTAGTTTTAGGGAGGGTATCTCACATTCAATCGACAAGATGCCTTCTAGACCATAGACTAACTGAAATGGTGCAAACCCAGTAGCAGACTTAACGGATGTCCGATAATCCCACAATGCTAAAAACAACATCGTGTGCCAACTCGTTTTGTGAATCCCTATCATTCGTCAAAGCATGGTAATGAGGAATTTGTTAATTGCTTCGACTTGGCCATTGGCTTGTGGGTAATAGGGTGTTGATTTTTCATGGCGAAGACCCAACTTTTCAATGAGTTCGGACATCATGAAGTTTCTAAAGTGGATACCGTGATCGGTGATGATAGCCTGAGGAACACCAAAATGAGCTATGATGTGATTAAATATGAATAATGTTGCAGTCTTTCCGGTGTTGTCAAATGTCGACATCGCCTCGGCCCATTTCGTAAAATAGTCTACGGCTACAATAATGTATCCATGCCCCCCTACTGAGTGAGGGTGACATGTCATGAAATCAATACCCCATTTCACAAAAGGACCGATGGAGACCACAGGGTGAAGAGGAGCGGGATGTGATCGTATTTTATGGTTGTAGGTCTGGCAAGCATGGCATTTTTGGACGGCGATTATACAATCCTTAAATAAAGAAGGCCAAAAATACCTAGCTAGCAATATCTTCTGGGTAGTAGCATACCCAGACATATGAACACCACAGGCTCCATAATGGCATTCATTTAGGGCTGTATTGGCTTCGTCAAATGTGAAGCAGCGTCGAAAAAATCAGTCAATCCCACGACAATAAAGAGTATCACTGAGGATAATATACTGATGGGCTTGGTAGCATATTCGAAAGCGGTCAGTACTAGAAACATTGGGCTGGAAAGTCTGGGTTTGGAGATATATGATGATATCTCCATACCAAAGATCATCAGAACTAATCAAGAAAAGGGATTCATCAGGTAATGAATCAGCTGCTACATTTTCCGTCTCAGAGTAGGGAAAGTCACATATCAACTCGGAAAACACTAAGGATTTCTTGGAATTAGAACATTTGAATTCTAAGTCAAACTCTTGGAGTATCACAATCCATTTGGAGTATTTTCCCCCTAGCAGTTGATGTGTGAGAATGTCCTACATAGGGTTGCAGTTAGAAATTACCGTAGTCTTGCGAGAGAGGATATATTGCCGGAAACGTTGAACTATTTGGACAGATTCCAAGGCCATTTTTTTGACATGTAAATACTTGGTTTCGATAGGCATTAAACTTCGACTGAAGTAATAGATGACATGTTCATTGTGAGAATCATCCTCCTGGACGAGAACCATAGCGATGGTGTAATCCGAAGCTGTGAGGTAGAGGAAATAATCACGACTGTAATCTGGTGGGAAGAGGAGTGGAGTACATGTCAGGGATAGTTTCAAAGCTTCAAAGGATTTGTTGGTGATGGTATCCCATATGAACTCGGACCCCTTTTTGAGTAGTCGCGTAAATCCAAGAGTTAGCTCGGCATAGTTTGGGATGAAACGATGAAGAAATTTTTCTTTCCCTTGCAAAATTTGTAACTGGTGAAGTGAAGAAGGAGGAGGGAGATTGAGAATCACCTCGACCTTCAAAGGATCTACCCTAATCCCTTGACGTGAAACAATAAAGCCTAGAAGTCGGCCAGATTCTACGCAGAAAATGCATTTGTGAGGATTCAAGCATATATGGTAAACCCGACATCGGAGGAAAATGGCTCGGAGGTGTATTGGATGATCTACACGGTGCATGGAATGAGTGGGTAAGTCATCGAGATAGGGTTGCACGATGTGCTTGATATCATGGAAGGAATAAGACATAGCACGTTGGAAAGTTGCACCAGCATTTTTAGACTGAAAGGAAGTTTCCGATAGGCAAAAGTGCCCCAAGGAAAAATAAAAGTGGTTTTGTGTTGGTCCTTGGGAACAATATTGATTTCATTATATCCGGAGAAACCATCCATCAGAGAGAATATTTCACTTCCAGCATAATCGTCGACAATATGGTCGACAAAGGGGGTAGGAAAGTTGTCTTTAGGACATGCTTTGTTAATATCACTATAATCAACACACACGTGGATTGTTCCTTGTTTCTTGTCGATTGGGACAAGATTAGAAACCCAGTCAGTGAGAGCCACGAGGTAAATAAAGTCGGCTTTGAGAATTTTCTCGACTTCAATCTTGATAGTGGTCGCTTTATGTGGGTGGACCAGACGAAGGCGTTGTTGGATGGGTTTAGCATCTGGGTATGTCTTGATCTCATGTATCACAATGTCGGGGTCAATACCCAGCATTTCTTCATAGCTCCAGGCGAAGACGTCACGAAATTCTTTGAAAAGTGACTTGTAGGTGACGATTTCGTCAGGGGAACATGAAGCTCTGATATGCACGTTTTCGACAATTCCAGGTTCTATGGATATGTCGAGGGGAATGGTGGGTGAGATATTGCTTAAGTTCCCTTCATAAAACACATCGTGTGCAAACTCAGGAACAGTGGAAATGACGACAACGATCGACGGGGTCGAGATCCGTTGGTAGCTCTCAATGGTGTGTTGTTTCAGGGAGAGGATGGAATGATGATGTCCATCGTCCCAGGGGGTGTCTTCCATAATAGACATAATCATCTCGTCCATGGGAAAAATGACTCGGAAAGGATCTGGATATAAATCACCAAGAGAGGGGGTAGAAGGAGTTTCTGATTGAATGGACTAATAGGCAGATTCGACCAGGCTCAACGACATTTCATTGTCGTAACGAAGATGATCGTCGGGGTTGGGTACCATCCATGGGTCGTGAGATGCAAGGGTTTCGTGAATAGAGGTGGAGATCATGTTGATTGAAGCGACAGATGGATGTGGAACATCGGGTGGTGGGATGGGGAAGGTACCCATTAACGAGGAGTCTTTAAGAATACCCACACCGACGTTCTCGTATCCGGGGGGGGTGTTTGGAGATGAACGGTACATTGCCAGTACGTGCATCTGAGTTAAAAAATGCTAATTGGTCGATGGTAATTACCTTTCCTTGATGTGGGAAACGTACAACACAAAAAAGAGTCGACACAACTGCACGCATGGAATCAATCCAGCCACGGCCAAGTAGAAGGTTGTAATCGAGAGGAGTGTCAAAGACTTCCACTTCAACTTGGATCATTTTTCCTTCTAACATAATTGGTAATGAAGGGAGGACACTGTAAGGCTTAAAACTAGAGTCATTAAAGGCTTTGAGTGTGTTGTGGGATTCAGTCAAAAGAGGAGAGTCGATGGCTTTCTAGCAGGTAATAGACATGACACGTGTCAAGGCACCCTCACCGATAACAGTTCTACAAATGTTTTTGTCAGAGACAATGACTTGTATTTGGCATGTGAGTTGAGGGGGTAACCTTGGAATGTTATATTCCAATTCAAAAATTATTAAATTCATATCCATAGGGTCGATTCCACCGATAGCTTTCAATAGTGCCTTCCGTTGTATAGGACAACTTTGAAGGACTTCAAGGGCTGACTTCGCAGATGGTGCTTGGGCCAGATCTTCAGCAATACTATAGTTCTAGGCAGCACGGGCATGAGGATTGAAAGTCGATTTTCGAATGATGCCCTTTGGAGGAGGGCGAAGAACTGTGTCGAGGCTCGGTCATTCGAGATGAAGAGGACCATTGGTAGGTGGATTCGTGGGAGATGGTTGGACCAATGAAGGGGGTATAGCATCAACCTTTTCTTTAGAGGAGGAATAATATTTGGCTTGAGTGGTAAGTGTGATGTTGTTTTTCTTTGAATATCTTGTACACATTAAGACATAGGATGTATTGGAGGGGGAGGGTTGGTCGTGAATGACCAATTGGGCCTATTGTTGAGAAGGGAAGGGTTGTCACAATATGGCTGGAGTGGGTGGTTTTGTGGTCCCTTGAAGGAACTTAGTAACCTCGGCTAGTCGTGGACAATCCTTAGTGTAGTGATCATCACCACAGATAATACAAGGGTATCGGGGTTTGCGCTTATCCCTATCGTCCACAAGTGGTGTTTTGGTTCTCTCTGCTTGCGAATTATTTTTTTCCTCCTTATTATTACCCTTTCCTTTTCTGGATTTGCTTTTACCGGTGGGGGTAGATTGAACATCATTTACCTCAGAAGTCTTGTCAGTGGGAGGGGTAGGAGATAGAGCATTTTGATCACTAGAAGAAATGGGTTTGGGGTTGTTGCTAGAGGTTTGGACAGAATGTGGTTGGGCATGGAAAGTGCCAATCACACTGTTGGCTGCATGAGAAGAAGAAGGAGTAGTTGAAGTGGTGGAAGTAGAAGGATGAGGCGCATCAGGGAGTAAGTCATAAAGAGTACCCGTTTGTGAGTAAACGAGGTCAAGGTATTGAGCACGACTAATGGCATGTTCTTCTATGACAACTCCACCCATGGCAATGTCATGATTGATGTCATTCACAAATGATTTCATGAACCACTCTATTAGCAACTGATCGGGAAGTTTGATTTTGATGAGACATCGTCTCCGTCGCCATTCATGAATGTGATCAGAGATATGAGTGGCTTTGGTTTGTTTGAAAGAACTCAAAATCTCGGTCCCAGTTTCATAGCGGATCGGTAACTGGTAGTGGGTGAGGAAATCCATATCAAGGGTGTTGAAGTTGGCGAAGAAACCTTGTGGTAATTTTATATACCACTTCGCGGCAGAACCCATGAGAATTATTTGAAAAAGGCATAAATGAATAGAGTCATCCATCAAGGAGTTGGATGAGCACCAAAGGTGAAAATTCATTACGTGATTGTTTGGGTCCTCTCCCGGTTTTCCATTGAATTTAAGGATGTCAGATGGTAGTTTGGCCAGTATAGCAGGCCATTGGGGAGAGTGACGGATTGGATCATTTAAAATCCTCGACAGATCCAGGAGGTCCAGGGTGGCTAAGAGAGGTAATTGTCTATTCACATGCGGGTACTGGTGACTTTGGGGAGGGAGTCTTGTCGGCAAACCAGTGGGACTGTAAGCAGTTTGCATATAATGTGAAGATATAGGAAGATTCAGTAATGGTTGTGGAGGAAAGTAACTCATAGGGTTGTACCCTTGAATGGGGGAGTGGGGTTGAGCACTCGAGCCCCAAATAGGATTAGACGTACCTGGATAGGGTTGGTCGGTACTAGGGGGTATGACGGAGCTAGTCGGAAGTTGTTTCCCCCCAGTCGGATGAGGGTTATGTTGTATAAGATGATTCCAATACTGGGCCAAATATGGAGGTATGTTTTTTCCATAGGGTGGGGTCGGTGGGGGTTTCCCTCCAATCGGGGGTTGTGTTTCGATTGGGATTTTTCTGGCAAGGGGGGGTTGAGTTGGGCCTCCTTGGTTAAATTGTCCACCAATAGGAATCTAGTAATTTGGTGTGAATGACGAAATGGTGCCACTAGGATCAGTGCCTCCGATAGGGGATGGAAGAGGTCCTCTAAAAGGGGGCGGAGGAAGTGTCGGAATGAAACTGGGAGGAGAGTGTCTAGAAGGAGTGGGACCACCAGAAGTTTCGGATGTGATTTGTGTAGGAACGGGAATAGAGGCATTCAATGCATGGTATCTAGGTGGAAGTTTCGGGGTGACTCTGGGTGAAAGTGGTGTGCCAATGGGGTCTTGGCTAGCTGTGGTAATACTGTTGTGAAGACTCATAGTATCTGTGTAATGGACCATTTGTAAAGGGAGAGTCAAGATGTGGTTAGCTCGCGGAGCTTCTGTACCAGGAAAATAATAAGCAATAGTAAAAGGTACTGCGTCTGGATCAGATGTTTCAGGTAGCACAGGTGAGATGGTGATATCAATGCATGCTTCTGAGCCAAAGAGATACCGTCTAAAAATTCCAGTAGTCCAAAAAGGATCTTGACCCTCAGGTGCTGGGAAAGGTCTAGTCGGTGATCCAGAAGACAAGACAACCAAGTCTCCGGAAGAATTCACTCGCATAATATGTCTCTCAAAGTCGGGATGAAGTCAAAAGTCCTCTCGAGAATTGGTAATTTGGAACCATTCTAGAGAGTCAGTTCTTTCCACTTGTGGAGTGGTAACGTCTTGGACTTCACTCTATTGAGGAGAGCCCTCCGGTGAGTTGGTAGGAAAGGGTTGAGAACCTTCCAGATTTTCTGGGGGTAAGCCTTGCATTCTACGTGAACGATGTAGAGGGTCAATTGTGATCGAGTTGAAAACTTATGAAGAAAAATATATGGTCAACTTGGGTAAACAAACTGCATGCACTAGTAAAAATCTAGGAAGTAGAACCAAGAAAACAAGACCTTCTAATTCCGAAGTCACTAGTTGGTGATGAAATCCAACGTCGCAACAACGAGACGAGAAGGGGCTAAGATAGGGTGGAAATTTTACGTTGACAACTTGCTTAACAGACTTACACCTTGGTGCAAGCTCCCACACATAATCGTGGGTATACCCTCCAAGGAGCCTGAGTGAGTTTGGCCAACATTGATTCCAAGTACCGTGAAGACTTGCCCCTTCACAGTCACCTTGTGTAAGACCCTAAGAAGATAGGCCACTAAGGTTACCACCAACAACAATAAATCCTGGGGGGACAGTCAACAGTCCGATCCACACGCAAGGGTAGGGTATCTAGCCCGAAATCAGCTTGAGAGGCTTCCACTCATCATTGTGGGTATACCTTCAAGTGACCCCCATAATACATGAAATCTCTACACCGATATCAATAAAGCAGGGTGAGTAACTCTGTCAATATCAATGTGACCTCGGGTTTGACCCTTGTGTGAGAAGGGCTTCCCAGGACAAAATGTTGCAAATGGAATTTGACACTCTTTACCACAAGATGCTATTGTGTGTTTTGTGCTTTGGAGAGTGTATCTCTCTGCCTATTCCAAAGCTCTAGCCTAGCTAATTTTGGTGTAATAGAGTCCTAGAAAAGAGTTACTAGTTAAATTTTAAAATTTGTGCGATATTATTAAAGGTTGTTGTTACTCAAACGAGACGGAAATGAAACTGATGTTGTGTGAGACTCTGACCCAACGATGCATAGATAGGAATGAAAGATATCAATTTTTGTTCGATGAATCCTATTTATAGAAGGGAAAGAGGAGTTTTCTAGAACAACTTGAACTACGATATAAGATCTTCTTTGAAATGCAATATCAACGAATCATGACCAATGCCAATTCTCTATTCGTTCTATTTCAACAATCGAATGCCAATATTTTCCAAATAAAAAATTGCTTTAAAAAAAAAATGTTTTTTAATTTTCAATAGAAACCACACAATAGTGGTGGAACTAAGAAAAACCAGCAACTAATGAAAAGCAATATACAAAAACCCAAACCAATCTTTCAATGAAGACAAAAATAACAAGCAGACAAGACTAGTATTTTCAAATGCATGAGGGTAACAATTTTCCAAGCAATGAGAAATTGAGAAAGACAATTAATCCCAACTTTTAAACCGATCATCGGCTCCCAACCAAACAAGCACTCGGATTTCAGGACCAGAGATTATATCCTTGTTAAGAAAAGGTCAAGAGATAACAGTTGAGAAAAAATGAATAAGAAGATCTTTCGATTTTCGAAGACTAATCATTCACAAAATCCGAAGTCAAGAAACAATCAATCAGTGGCCCAAGAAGTTATCTTTAGACACACATACAAATCTGGGCATCTGAGCATACAAAAAACCTTAATCCAAAAATTTTGCAAATGGGTTCGCAGGCAGACAGTGGTGTACAGTGCGATAATGGAGCATTCTCACAAGCTGGTCACAAGCAGAGTGCGAGAGGTTCGCACTAGACTGAAAATCAAGGTGCGAACTCTAGGGGTTCTCGCAGGCTACAGAAGGGTTCAGTGCAAGAATGCTTGAAACTAAGCAAAATTTGGAAAAAGATAAAAATTTTGAAGGAACCTCTGGACCCAGAGAGTCTGTTAGGGTCTCCTTAAGACTCAGAGATTGATAGAAATGAAAAATGGTAAGGTAAGAGCAAATGGCCATGGAAAAACACCAAAAACCACTAAAAAATGGGTTGCATCCCCAGGGGAGTCACCAATTTTGTTATCGGACTAATCGGTAGGTGCGGACACTAACAAATCTCCCTAGATCCACCTGGATCTAGAACAAAACAGGACAGGTTACGACTCTTCCCCTAAGTTGTAATCATTGAATCCACTAATAGGAAGGAATAAGTGACATACCTTTGTATCGCTTCCTTAGGTCTTTGTTGTTCCCACTTCACTCTAGTGCTCTCATGAAGTCAAGTCCAAGACGACACAAACCAACCAAAGTGAAGATAGCAAAGTATATATTCAATGTCAACTTATGCATATGATCAAGGAATTACACGATAAAGTAAGAGTGACTTTATGGGAAAGGGACATGCCGATGTATCATATTAATTGAAAGTAGAAGATACAACCTGATCACCTTGATGTTGCAAGCTTCCTTTCAGTGACCCTTGGTTCCAACACACACACTTGCTCTGTACTTGCATGTAGAAGATCCAATTCCTCTCGATAGACCAAATAGAGCCTTCAAGCTTCTGTCAAAGCAGGGATCTTCACACAATTATTTCACCAATTCTTCATTCAATCTTGCTTAACCTTTTCCATGAGAAACATTTCAATATATAGGAGAAGGAGAGATGGTTACATGGATGAGGATGATCCCATCAAATCTGAGAAGTCAGTAAAATGACAACCATACGAATGCCAACTCATTTTCTAGAAGATTCCCTTCTAGAACCCTCGAGACCTCTTCTCCTTTCCAAGCTTAAAAATAGGTTTGCACCCTGCGTATGGAGCAGACTGCGAGAATTTCACACCCTAAGTGAAGGTGGCCTGTGAGAATGAGGGATTCTCGCACCCTAGGCCATAGGAAACCTACGAACTCACTTTAAAAATATGTTTTTGGAAGGAGACAAGAGCCACTTTTCTCAGGAAAAAAGTCCTTGTTGGGAGCCTGAATACACCATTGTTAAGACATCACTAGAGTGACCAAAATCATGTGTAACAGACAACCATACCAGACAATGTCAAGCATTGAAATTATTTAGTGATGACTTGGAGCTCAAAAGGTTCATGCAAACCATTGAAGAATTATCAAATATCTCCATTGATCAAGAGAATGAGGAAGATGAAACAAAAAATCAACAAATATCTCATTTTCTGAACAAGGTTGTTGGACACAATATTGTGGAACCCAAGAAAAACCATATCCAAAGAGGATTATTTCTACTGGAGAGGTTGTTTGACAACAATGATGTATCTAGGAAAGCTTCCATGAAAAATTAGGAACAAGAAATAATGGACTACAACATTGGGACAACTACAAATCCCAAAGTGGTCAAAATCTCCAAGGCACTGCCAGAGGAGCAAACAAATGGGTATGCCAGCCTCATGAAAAAGTTTGTTGATATTTTTGCATGGTCTTATGAGGACTTGAAGACCTTTGACACTAATATCATTCAACACAATATCCCTTTGAAGGTGGGCTCAAAGACATTTAGGAAGAAAATTAGACAATTCAATCCTTTACTAATGTCCATTATTGAAAAAGAATTGAAACAAATGCTTGATGCCAAAATCATTGTGCCCTTGAGGTACTCAGATTGGGTGTCCAACTTGGTGCCTATAAGGAAGAAGAGTGGAGAAATACGCTTGTGTGTTGACTTCGGGAACTTGAACAGGTGTTCTCTAAAAGACAACCATCCTTTGCCAAAAATGGACCATATTTTGCAAAGGGTAGTAGGTTCCCATAGAATTTCCATGCTGGATGGATATTTTGGTTATAACTTGATAGCAGTGCTTGAAGAAGACAAAGAGAAAACAACCTTCACCACTCCATGGGGTACATTCATGTACAAAAAAAATCCCTTCGTCCTGATGAATGCAAGGCCACCTTCCAGAGGGCCATGGACATTGTATTTGTGGGTGAAAAGGACAAGTTCATGGTTATATACCTGGATGACATCACCATATTCTCCAAATATCATGATGAACATCTACAACACCTAGAGTATATTTTTCAAAAATACGGAAGGTATGGAATCTCTTTGAGTCCCAAAAAGTATCATTTTTTTTATGTTAGAAGGAAAACTCCTAGGCCACATTATATCAACAGGAGGAATAAAAATAGACCCAGAGAGAGTTGATTCTATCCAGAAAATTGGCATCCCTAGGAATAAGAAGGCCATCCAATATTTCATAGGAAAAATAAAAATTTTAAGGCGCTTTGTGCCAAATTATTTTGAAATCATAAAACATATTACTAACACTTTGAATAAATATTCTAACAGAAAATGGTCACAAGATGCCAAATCATCCTTCCAGGGAATTAAGCAGGCTTTGGTTGAATCCCATGTGTTGGTTAGTACAAACTATTCCAAATAATTCCTCATTTTCTCCTTTTCCTCTGAGGAAACTATTGTTGTTGTATTACTGCAAAAGAATGAATAAGGGAATGAACAAACATTGTCTTCTTCATTAAAGTGCTTTGGGATGTTGAACTGGAATATGATATATTATAGAAGAAAGCATATGCATTTTTCAAATCTTTGAAGGCCTTCAGGGTGTATGTCCTGCAATCCAACATAATAGCCTATGTTCCTAGTAGCAGTGTGAAGGAAATTCTTTTTCAGCCAGACAATGAAGGGAAGAGGGGAAAATAGATTGTGAAACTGTTAGAGTATGACCTACACATAAATCCCACTAAGTTGATTGAGCAAGGCCTTGCAAAATTTTTATCTGATTCAAACTGCAAAGCACTAGAATTACACCATACTTTCACCCGATCATATGCCTCCATGATGCAGGTTGGAAAGGAAAACATCCAGGTATTTGATCATTACTCTCTTTCACCCTGGTATAGAGATGTTGTGTACTTTTTGAAAAGCCTAGAATATCCACCAGAATTGGAAAAATCTAAGGCTAGGTCTCTTAAATTGAAAGTTGTAAAATTCTGCATCATAAACCAGAATCTGTATTCGAGAGATCCTGTTGGTATTTTGTTGAAATTTCTAGATGAGGATGAGTCTAAGCAAGTCATAATATATATGCACATAGGGGCTTGTGGAGTACACTGACATTGGAAAGCTACAACCCTCAATATTCTGAGGGAAGGATACTACTAGCCCACCATCTTCTCTAATGTGTTTTCCACAGTCAGAGCTTGTGAAGATTGTCATAAATTTGTTGGAAAGCATAAATTTCTCTCACTACCCCTAAAGCCCATTACTGCTAGTGGTCCCTTTTATAAATGGGGGCTAGACTTTATAGGTGAGATAAACCCATCCTCTAATGGATAACATAAGTGGATTCTTCCTTCCACTGACTGCTTCACTAAGTGGATTGAAGTTGTGCCCACTAGGAATGCTACTCACAAGGTGATCATAAATTTATTGGAGACTAACATCTTTGCCAGGTTTGGTTGCCCCAAGAAGTTATTAACAGACAATTCTCAAGCATTCAAGTCCAAGGCCATGATTGACTTCTGGGAGAGTTACAACATTGTCCTAACACATTCTACACCCTATTACCCACAGGGAAACAAGATGGTTGATTCATCAAACAAGGCCCTCATTAGGATCATCAAGAAGTTATTGGATGAAAAAAAAATATTGGGACTCTAAGCTTAAATATTCCATGTAGGCTGGCATGATCAACACCAAGAAGTCATTGGGAACCTCCCCATTTCATCTAGTTTATGGGGTGGATGGTGTCTTTCCCACTCAGCTTGGTCTACCAGTATTAAAAATTTTACAAGAGGAAGTGGAGGAACCTAATGACATCCAGAGAGGAATTTTTTAGATTATTGAAGTAAAACAGAAGAGAGAAGCAATGAATAAAAGAATCAAGGCATACCAGAGCAAGGTCAAGGCATCCTTTGATAGGAAAACCAAAAAGGAAATCTTTCAAGAAGGAGGCATGGTCTTCAGGTGGGATGTTAGGAGGGAGGACAAGCCTAAGCATGGTAATTTTGATAATATTTGGTTTGGTCCATTCAAAGTGGTCAATGTTTTGGATAATAATACACTTATATTGAAAAACCTATATGATACTGAGATCTTTGGAGGCCCAGTTAATGGGCACTTCCTAAAAAATTATTTTTCTTAATGGACCAAGGGTGGTCCATCTTGTACCATAGATGTTTTTCATTTGCATTTGTATTCGATAAGTTTGTTTAAATAAATACTCCATAGCCCAACAAAGCCACTGGGGTGTAACTATAGTTTTAAGTTTCAGATTGAATAACGACAGATAACATGGTTGGTAGACAAAAATAGAGCTAAGTTATAGCAAGTGGGAGCATATTTTAAGAAATAAGGAATATAGTCTACTATTCTTAGCACCTCATAGGGAACTGTTATCCCCAATTGGAGCCAATGTTGAAACCTAGGTTTGATCCTCTTCTCTTTCCCTCCATTAGCTTATACATTTGTAAAGCCTGATTTTTGTTCAGCTTATTTTCCATGGTTTAATGAGTCATCTTGAGTTGTTCTCACCTTTCTATTGACTTTGCACCATTTTATTTCTTTCTTGGAAGGTTATTACATGTTCTGGCTTGGGTTAATATCACATGTCATCTTTAATTTATCATTACTGAGCTTATATCAAGTTGACCAAGCCTTTTTGATGCAGAAAATCATTGATTGCAAGAACATGCATGTTCTTGCAAACAGTAGGAAAGTGCATTGTTTAAATTATTTTAAATGTTCAGAAAGTTTTTAAATATTTGAAAATTCTATGTTGGCGCCTACATGCCTATGCATGCTCATGTGAACTCAAGTTCATGAAAGGTTACCTATAGGTACATCATTGCATGATTCGTGTTAAGATCATGCAAGATACACCTCCAATTCTCATCATCATGAGTTTATGGGGAATTATAATTACAGGGTTAGATTACATCAGATTAAAATTCATGTTTAGCATGTTTCTTGCAAAAGAGGTGTTCAACACAAATGGTGTCTCCCCAAGACCTTTGGCATCTGAAAAAAATAAAACCACAGGATTTCGAGTTGTTCGAAGCTATTCCAGAAATCAGAGATATTTTTGTCAAGGCAGAATGGTACAACTTTATTTGCACCTTCGAGGGGCACCACACAGGTGTGGCCCTGTTATTTGCAAAAACATTCGACGGGTTCCAAACCTAACTCAAGGACACATGTATCGACATTATAGAACGTTTCATTAGAGCAGCCTGTGCTCTCCCGATTTGCGGAGAAAGGTGGTTTAAGAACAGTAAATTACCCCCAGAACTTTGCAATAAATTATTGGTGTCAAAGCACCAAAACCCCGACTGGATCTAGGGAATTCCCATCACATTTATAAATGAGGAATGGAAAGGTACCATCACAACAGTCCAAATATACATCACAGGTGAGGGCCAATTTTCAATTGTGCATTGTTAGCACCTTCGATTTCTCATGCACCTTAGCGGGGATAAGGAATTAAATTTGCTTTTTTATTTACTCAAGAGTTTAACTAAGATGTGTTGGAGTTACTTCACACACACCTAGGATTTATTTTTCCTAAGGTTTTTCCTTGTTTATTAGTCATAATTATTCATTATCCAGTCTCCTATATTTTAGGGGAGAATATTCCACCTGGAGAATATTCTCTTTCAGTTGACACTTTAGTTTGACTAGTTGAGTTGAGTTTAGATGTCGCATTGGTTTTTTCACCATGAAACATTGGAATCATCATTAGCTAATGCGCACTTTCCTTGGGACAATCACCAAAATGGCGCATTACCCTTGATTCCCTAGTTAACTCCTCACTACTCTATGTTCAGTCAGTTAACTGAAGACTGGTTGACTAGTTAACTCAACTAGGTGGAAGTTCACTCTCGTAACTGTCGGAGAGACTAGACTAGGTGAAAGTTCACTCTTGTAACTATTGTTGTGTGTCCAGATCACTCTAGACCACCACTATGGCACATTGTTTCTCCTCTAGTGCGCACTCATTGAGTATACAAAGTATATCATGTGTAAATGATTCATTATTCACAACGGTTAATGAGAATTCTTTCATTCTTTATCTCCTTATTCTTGTTTCTCAAATTCTCTCTACAAATGTGTGTATTATTGTGTATCTAGATCTATTATGTGTAGTTTAAACAAATTTACATGGTATCAGAGCTGACGGATTGCTAAGCAAAATCTACACCAAAACATTTTGCATGTACAAAAGATTGAAGACAGTGGAAAGATGGATTTCCAAAAAGAATTCATTCTTACACCTTACAACTACTTTTCATGGAAGGAGAGAATAATGATACATCTTTGAAGCATAGGGTTGTACAGGTTAACCTTGAATATAGATACAGAACTGACATCAGCCATAGAAAAATCCAAGTACTTAAATTGCATGGATGAGGCACTCGAAGAAATTTGCAATCTTATTTCTCTCGATCTCCTTTTTCACATATCTTCCCGTAAGACTCCCAATGAATCCTGGACCACCTTGGAAGGGATCTTTGGAAAATAGGATGAGATTAGGGGACACATGTTGGAGGTGGATATTCTCACATTGGATCCAAAAATCTTCGACAATATCCAAGATTTCTTTACAAAATTCAAGGATTTACTGTCGCAACTCAAAGCTTGTGGGCTTGATAAATCGGAGGAGGAGAAACAAATGGTTCTCACCATTCTCTCCAAGCTTGGTCCTGAATTCTTTGTATTCATATCCACATACTATTCTGTCAGATTTTCCTTCAGAGCCACCTGGAAGATGCCTTCTCTTGTGGACTTTATCGAATCCCTGACACAAGAGAAAACCAAGCTCATCAACATGGGCACAATCAAAGGCCCAATGGTGCATGCACTCATTGTTCATAATGGAAACCACAAATATCATAAATATAAAGATAAATAGAAATAGAAATCTCATGCACATCCAAATAAGGAAGCATACACAAAACCCTTCACCGATGCATCAGGATCCAAAGGGGAAAAGGGAATAAAAGGGGAGAAATGCCCGTACTATCACAAAGAATTCCATCCAGAATCCGCATGCATGCAAAATCAAATAGATCTAATGTCTCAAATACTTCATCAAAACAACATTGGAGATTGCATCCCCGAGAGTTCCAAGAAGACGAATCCAGAAGATCTTAATCCCAAGAAAGGTAATTCTAGCCATGCCTTGATTGCCATCAACTCCTCACCCGATACTTGGATAGTAGATTCAGGAGCATCACATCACATGGTTGCCTCAAAATCAATATATTATTCTTTGGATGCATGCAAAGGTACTCCTATTCTGATGGGGGACAACTCTTCTGTCGAAGTCACCTGCAAAGGAAGGATTGAACTCACCAACAGAAGCTTCGAGAATGTGCTACACATTCCCAAACTTTTTGTCAACCTTCTCTCCATGTATCATATGATGGATTATGGAACTGGAAATAAATTCATATTCACACCAAATTCTGTGAACATCTACGACATGCAAACCAACTCCAGGGTTTCTACTGGTGAGGTAAATCATCAGTCTAGATTGTATACATTTTCTAATTTCATTGAACCCGATTCTTCTTTACTTCTTACTCACGCTGATGAAAGTATTAGGATATGGAACAAAAGGTTTGGAAAATTGAATTTAAGATACATGCAACATATTAGCAAGAAAATATTGGTTGATGGTCTACCAGACATCCATTTCTCCAAGGGAGTATGTGAGGGATGTGTTCTTGGAAAACACCCTCAAGAGAAATTTGACAAAGAAAAGTCTTAGAGAGCTTGTGCACCTTTAGATCTGATCCACAGTGACCTTATGGGTTCTTTTCTACATCCATCCATCAGTAAAGCAAGGTTTGTTCTCATTTTTTTTATGATTTCTCATTTTTTACATGGATCTACTTTCTTAGGAAAATATCTGAGGTCTTCCAACACCTCACAGATTTCAAAAATTTGGTTGAGACATAGTCTGGAAAGAAGATAAAATTCCTTTGAACTGATAATAGGGGAGAGTATGTAAATCATGATATCCATAATCATTTTCATGAGGCATGGATTTAGTTGCAGCACGCAGTTCCCTATGCTTTGCAGCAAAACGGAGTTGATGAGCAGTAAAACAGATCTCTAAAGGAGATGGCATCTTGCATGTTGCATGAAAATTCACTACCATAGAGACTATGGGACAAAGCACTTAATTGTGCATCATACATCCTAAATAGATCTCCCCATAGATATGTCGAGGATAATACCCCCTATGAGTCTTGGAGAGGCCTCGAACCAGAAGTGACCCACTTTCGCATTTTTGGTTCAAGTGCATGAGCTTAGATTCCCTTTGAAAAGAGGAAGGCAGTTGATCCACAGAGCACTGAGTGCATTTTTTTTGGATACCCCGACAGTATGAAGGGATATAGGCTTATTGATCTTTCCTCGGACCGGATCATCATTCAGTCAAGTGTCCAATTCGAGGAAAGTGTCTCGCATGCACCTCAGCAGTCGCATGCAGACACCTTCATTCTTCCACACGTCTGAGATGATGAGCATGCACATGTCAACTCTTCTTCAGACAAGAGTTATGATTCATAGGACTCAGATGATTCAAATTCAAAGTCAGTACAGTCATATGCAGAGTTAGAGCATCCAAATGCAGTTACAGAGCCAGAGCAGAGGCCCAAGTGGGCACAGATTACTCTTAAGGATGTAGGGGATCTCGTTGGTGATCTAGCTGATACTAGGAGGACTCAATCTAATTTCTAGGAGCCTCTCGTTGCACTCACTGCCACTGAACCATTACCCTCTAGGCATATTTTCTGTGTTTAGTCTTCAAGTCCACAATCTTATGGAGAGGCTACTGGAAATCCCTTTTGGGAATCCTCCATGTAGGAGGAGTACAAGTCCCTCCTTGAGAACCAGACTTGGGATCTAGTTCCCCTTCCTTCTGGGAGGAAAATTTTCATATGCAGATGCGTCTGTAGGACCAAGAGCGCAGAGGATGGACAGATTAGCAGATACAAAGCTAGGATTTTTTCTAAAGGATTTCAACAGGTTCATGGTATTGGCTATGATGAGACCTTCACTCCGATAGCGAAGATGGATTCCATACGATTGGCACTTTCCATTGCGGCAACCAAGGGATGGGAAGTCCATCATATGGATGTGAAGAATGCATTTCTTCATGATGATCTCTCTGAGGAGATCTACATGGAGCAGCCCCAGGGATTTATGCAAGACTCATATTTGCTATGTCGACTAAAGAAGTCCCTTTATGGCCTCAAGCAGGCTCCAAGGGCATCGTATGCCAATATGGAATCCTACCTGTTGTCACAGAACTTTGTATGTTGTAAATCAGACCTGAATGTCTACATGCATAGGACAGTTGATTCACTTCTACTCTTAGTTTTGTATGTTGATGATTTGTTGATCATTGGTTGCTCAACTTCAGTGATTGTTGCAGTCAAGAGGATTCTACATGACAAGTTTTTTATGATGGACATGGGTTCGCTACACTTCTTCCTTGGACTCGAGATCAGTGAAGATGCATCAGTCATCAAACTTTCTTAGGCCAATTATGCACAAGATATCCTTGAGAGATTTCACATGACAGACTGCAAGTCTGCTCCGACTCCTTTTCTATCAAGGGTCAAACTTTAGGATGGAGGGGAGACTCCACTGGTTGACAACACACTGTACAGACAGCTAGTGGGGAGCTTGTTGTATCTCACACACTCTAAATCAGACCTCTCATACGCATTTGGTGCAGTTTCTAGGTTCATGCGGGAGCCGCATGAGCTACATTGGAAGGCTACAAAGTGTATCCTTTGATACGTGCAGGGCACCATCACCTTTGGGATTCATTATGCAGCAGACTCTACATTATATCTCATCGGATTTAATGATTCTGACTGGGTTGGCAATATCACTAATCACAAGTCCACATCTGGTTACTCACTCAGTCTTGGTTCTGGGACTATATGTTGGTCGAGCAAGAAGCAAGCCTCCATTTCTCTATCTTCAACTGAGGCAGAGTACAAAGGGGTAGTTAACATAACCATTCAGTCTATGTGGTTACAACATTTTCTCACTGAGTTGGGCATTCAGTTTCATCGGTCGATTGTCATCTGGTGTGACAACCAAAGCACTCTGAAGTTCTGCAGAGATCCAGTTCAGAGGCAGTGGATGAAGCACATCGAGATCCACATGCACTACATCTGGGACTTAGTACACAAGGGGATCATCGAATTACAATTATGTCCTTCAACAGAACAAACAACAGACATCTTCACCAAGACCTTCATTGATCAGAAGTTTCATTCTCTGCGAAGTCATCTTGGAGTGAAGGACACAGTTTCCTAGCAACTGTAGTTCTTCTTTTTACATACATTGTAC
>SNQJ01S0012538.1:182778-200067 GCA_010110895.2 Picea sitchensis
GATGATGGAGGATATCCTACGACCATTCACCAATACTTTTGTAGTGGTGTATCTGGATGACATTCTCATTTACAGCAAGACTTGGGTCAAACACTTGCAACATATTCAACAGGTTCTGCACACCCTACGGTAGCACAAGCTACATGCCAACTTGGAAAAAAAATTCTTCGGCATGGACAGGGTCCATTACCTGGGCTACATCATTGATTAGCATGGCATACATGTGGATCCATCCAAGATCCAAGTTTTCCATGACTGGCTAGCCCCAACCACACTCACTGAGATTCAGAGTTTCTTGGGCCTTGCCAATTTCTACCGTAGGTTGGTGTTGGGATTCTTTCATATTGCATGGGCCCCCAGCCAAATAACCAAGGGTGGCGATAAGGAAAAATTTGCGTGGGACCGGTCCCAACAAAAAGAGTTCAATTATTTGAAGCAGCGCTTGTGCTCGACCCCAATACTTTCACTACCATACCTGCAGTATCCCTTTGAGATCGATATAGATGCTTTAGACTATGTTGTGGGTGTCATGCTCACTCAGCACATCCACCCCTTGGCCTATCATAGTGAGACAATATCAGATTCTTTCCGTAACTACTCTACTTACGACAAAGAAATTTACTCCATTGTGCAAGCCTGTCACCAGTGGAGACATTACATTCTTGGGAAGGAGACAATCATCCACATTGATCATAATCCACTGCAATTCATGTAGACACAAGGAAAATTTCAGAATGACCACCATCAAAAGTGGTCCACATACTTGCATCAATTCCACCTCAACATCAAGTATAAAACAGGAAGCACCAACTGTGTCATTGATTGCCTCAGCAGACCGCCAATCATGACACTCACCATAGTGTTAGACTCTTGCGGCCATGAGACCTCTGGATGGCCCCAACTCTATGAGACAGACCCGGACTTCGCCACCACCTACCAGATGTTGGGTGCAAATGTAGTTTTCGATAATTTCCATCTTCAAGATGGGTTGTTGTGTCGTCTGGGCCATATATGTGTTCCATCAAGAAAGCAAGTGAAGATGATCTGGGAATCCCACTACAGTCGGGTGGCAGGACACTTCGGTGTCAAAAAGAAAGTGGTGATGCTACAGAAACATTTATATTGGTCGAAACTTCGACATGAGGTTGGCAAGTACATTAGGGCCTGCACTGCCTGCGCTATTGCCAAACCGACCACTAAGAAATAGGGCCTGTAAACCCCTCTTCCTACTCCTAATAGGCCATGGGAATCCATCTCAATGGACTACATGTTAGGCCTCCCATCCACCAAGTGGAGAAATGATTGTGTTTTGAGGTTGTTCATCGCTTTTCTAAGATGGCGATTCGGGTTGCCTGCAAGAATAGCATCATAGTAGAGGCCACTGCCAAGCTCTTCTTTGAACGAGTCTGGGTACATTTTGGAATCCCAAAATCCATTGTCTTAGGTCGGGATAGTCAATTTCTCATCACATTTTTTTTGAGCCTCTGGTCACTGCTGGACACCAAGCTCACCAAATCCACGGCCTTCCACCCCCAGATAGATGGCCAAACCGAGGTCGTAAATTGAATGATTGTGCATACCCTTCGCATGTATAATTCCAAGCACCCTCACATATGGGATGAGAGCCTTCCCTATGTTTAGCATAGCTACAATTGAGCCCAGCATAGCTCAACCAACCACAACCCCTTTCAGGTGGGGTTGGGATTCCAACCATTGAGTCCCATATATGTTGCACTTCCCCTTGCAATCACCTTGACCGACTCATCTCCTACTCTAACTGAAGCTGACAAAGCCACTCGGTTCATTGAGAGGATCTAGCACATCCGCCAACAGGTTCAGGAATCATCAGGGATGATTTTAGGGGCTAAATTTCGCTCATGGGCTAATTTTCCATGGTTTTTCCCAAAAAAATATTTTCTATTCTAAAAATGATTCGCCCAAATTCTATATAATAAAATTATTTTACCTTAAAAATCGCCAAAATTTTATAAAAAATATATAGAATCCTTAGAAATTTGAATATTTTTACAAAAATATCGCCAAACATTTATAGTTGGCATATGAAGGATTACTAAGATTCGCCAAGGTTTCTACATTTAAAAATAAATTTACATCCTTAAAATCATCCTTGTGAATCAAGATATCCTACAGAAGTTCAATGACAAGTACAAGCAGCGCCATGATCAACATCGGGTGCCACATAAGTTTCAAGTGGGCGACAAAGTTTGGTTGCACTTGCATAAAGAACGCCTTACAGGACCCCATCGTAAGCTTCGTCCACTCCATTATGGGTCGTACACCATCACCAAGGCCATGGGGGATAATTATTTTGAGCTCAACATTCCTCCTTTCCTTGGCTTGCACCCAGTGTTCAATGTGGATCTCCTTCACCCTTATTTCCCACCATTATTGGACACCTAAGAAGTAGCAGAACAACTGACACCAATAGAGATCAACCCCGACTGCATACAATAGGAATCCAGTGATCAGATTGTGGACACACAAATCAAGGGAACTCGATAGTAAAGGATCCATCTTTATTGAGTCGTCAAAGCAGGGCAGCTCCTGCACCAAGGCAAGTGGCTCACTCGAGGCCAAATTCAGCAGAAATTTCCTCATCTGATGGGGGAAATCAAAGCAATGGATACCATTGCTTACTAAGGAGGGAGGAATGATCCAGGTGGATATCGATATCCACCCACCTTTTCCAACTGACTCAAAATAGTTTTATGGCAATTTTGGTAATTTACTATTTTTAGCAGTTTTTTGGGTCCTAAAACTTCTAGAGCCATTTTGAGGCCCTAAACGATGTTTTTTGGGAAAGCGGGGAGAAACATGTAATATCCTTTGATGTTTCTCCCAAAATGAATCTCCTCGACAATACCTTTCCATCGGGCTATCATGCGCCTAAAACAGAGATCGTATGCAAAAGTTATGACCCTGGGAAGTTGATGTACTAACTTACCCAAATGGGGCCCACATGAATTTTGGCGCTTCATCTCCTAGGGTTAGGTTTTTGGATGTCTAGGGTTTTGGGCATTCCTATTTATTGTAAAAAGGACTTCAGAGACTCATTGTAATCATCTTCTCGTGAATGATCCTAGCCATCACATCTCTTCTCGGAGATAAACCGCCACCATTCCAGCAAGCTTGTTTTCCATTGCATTTTACAGTTTCAACTTATTTCCTTATTGAATAGAAAACCAGTTTTACTGTATCTCTGTTATTTTTTGTTAAGCCCCTGTTAATAATCTGTAGTCATTTCGTTCTACTCATAAAATCTGGATCACCATGCAACATCGGGATCATCTCTAGATAATGCGCACTTGCCTTGGGATCATCACCAGACTGGCACATTACCCTTGATTCCCTGAGTTAACTCATCACTACTCTATATTCAATCAGTTAACTGAAGACTAGTTGACTAGTTAACTCAACTAGGTGGCAGTTCACTCTTGTAACTGTCGAAGAGACTAGACTAGGTGGCAGTTCACTCCCGTAATTGATGGTGTGTGTCCATATCACTCTAGACCACCACTATGGTGCATTGGTTCTCCTCTAGTGCTCACTCATTGAGTTATACAAAGTATATCATGTGTAAATTATTCATTATTCACAACAGTTAATGAGAATTATTTCATTCTTTCTCTCCTTCTTCTTCTTTCTCAAATTCTCTCTGCAAATGTGTGTATTATTGTTTAGCTAAATCTATTTTGTGTAGGTTCAACACATTTACAAGATGGATAGAAGGGTTCATAGCCACCCCGATTCTGCCCATAGGAGCTTGTATCATCAGGGTTTGATTAAAATTCCGATGCTCTTCGCTTTGGGTGAAATTTAGATGCCCTGGGACTACTTTTTACAATCTGTAGGTTTACAAGAACAAGAACAACAGCATGATCCACATATTGAGGGTGAAAAAGATGAAGATAATCCAGAAGGGAGGGTTTCTCTTGAACCTGGTGGCTCATCAAACGCTTCCCAACAAAAAACAAACAAGAAAAGGGCCTCCAAAACAAAGGTTACCCAATCCAGAAGAAACAAATCAGCCACCACAATGAAGGAGGAAACCCCTCGAATGCACCTAAGATCTTCCACTACAAAACGAATAGGAAATGAAGGTAGCATAGTTTCTAGCAAGCAGCAATAGGTGCATGATACCCCATAGGGCCCATTGTCACCCAACCATTCTGAAGATGAAAAGTTTACTCCCACCATGCAAAAGGGTAAAGTGCCCAAAACAAAAATGAGGGGGTACATGTGATCTAAGCAACAGAGTCCTGAAATTGTTAATATAGAATTTGTTCCCATGGAAACAATGCTTAAAGAGTTTGTTGAAGCTAAGAAAAACAGAAAGAGGAAAAGAAATCAAGGCCCTGGAATGCCCAGAAAGCCCAACATAAAAACCATAATTACTAATCAGTTAAGACTGAATTCCAAGGCACTTTTTAACCCATCACTGAAAGACCCCCGACCAATTATAATTGAAGATGAGGACAGCTAAGGATTTTCCAACATGGAATAAATGGAAATCCATAAATTGAAGAAAATGATAGGGGGTAAATAAAAGTTGAAATTCAGTAAGGGAGAAAATTTAGGGGTGCAATTTGCAACCGTCAAAACATAATACCCTGCAGATTCAAGTTTACAACAAAATGTAGGGGACTTTGGCCTAGATCCCAAGTAGGACTCTGATGGAATTTCCCCAAATGTAGGATTACCCTAAAATAAAATTTCAGATGACGCCAAACCAAAAATCAAAGCCATCATATCAGAAATACAGGGATCTATGAAAGAATCACATGGGAGAGGGTCTGAAGTTATACACAGGTTTGAAATGAGGTCTAGAAAAATCAAAATTCTAGTTGATCACATTAAAGCTTCCACAGATGATGAGAAAGGGATAAGAGATAGAGGTAAGAAGTAGGTTTTCATTAACCCAAAGGTGGAGTTTGATGAAGGTATGAATGACAACCTCCAAGTGCAAACATTGAAACAACAAATTCAGACTTCGCAATGATAGAATCAAGAGTTGGAAAAGAAGCATTCTAAGCTACAAAAGAAGTACCAAAAACTACAAAGAAAGCATCAGAAAACTTTCTTCTTCGTGAAGGAGATAATCTGAAGAAGACAGTTGTTGTTAAAGGAAAAGGGCTTGAGGATAATGCCATATAATCAAGCTATATCCCAGTTAATCTCTAGTTGGAGTGCACGTGGGTACTCATGCACAGTTATAGTTAGTCTCATTTGTCAAAGTTTTTTGTTAAGGATTTTTTTACTCCTGCACAAGCATCAATTATTTTTGCATTGTTAGAAGTCTAGTTGTTCTAGGTTAAAGACATTACCATCGAAGTATAATATGTGGTCATTTTTGTTTGATATGAACCACATTTTTTTTAATGTTAGGTTTAAAGAATTCCATGACTATACTCCCAATTGAACACACTAAATTCAAAGAGTTGTTTTCAGGTTGTTATGAAGAGATAAAATTTAGTATTCAAGATGGTCAAAACCCTCTGCAACAATGATAAATAGACAAATTTTGTAATGGAGGAGGGTTCAGTTTTTAGTGAAAGATTCAAGCATCAAAATTGGTTGGACCTAAAACTTATGATTGTAAATCTCTCGACCCAATGAATATTTATATTGATGACAGTTTGTATTTTGTAGCTTAAATATTTATGTGTTCTTTAATCTTATCCTGGATGAAAATTTGGGATGTTTGCAATGAGCATTTCCTTCTTCCTTTTATCTATTGTTTTAATTAATATTTTTTTTGTTATGCAACCTATTAATCAAATATTTATTTAGTAAAAGGAACATTTATTTTGCAACCTATTCAATCATTTGTATCTGGATATTTTGTTTAGGTATTGAAATATTATTTTGAGTCTAAAATCTCACATAGCAGGTAGCCCATTGTTTTGCTTGTTGTGTTTCCTTTGTTCATCTTTCCATATCCTTACATGTTCATCAAAATGCATACCATTAGCTAAGGATAACCTGCAGTCATATTGTTTGGCTAGTCCAACCAGGTTTCTATCCTTGAAAAACCTATCCATTAGTTGACCAACAAACCTAACTTATAAAAAAAAAACATTACAAAACTTGAGGTGGCCTAGCTCTTCCCTTTAGCATTCAGGTAAAAACTTTAGAACAAACATCAAGTCAAACAGAGTTGTATGAAAAAGTTATGAGCAGTCAAATTTCAGGTCAAACATGCAAAATTCAAACGTCAAAGTACATGGGAAAAAGAGGTGACATGTGTCACCACTACAAGGGTGACATGTGGCACATGGTTATTGGTAGTTGACTGGGAATATCGTACCTCCAGGTGGGTGAATTATAGGTTGACAAGTGGCACACAAGTGGTCCAATTAAATGTTGACATCATTGGAAAACTAATGAGAGGATGCCATGTGGAAACCTTTGATTGACCAATATTGGTTAGTGTTGTGTAAAAGTTATGGAGTCGATGGGGGTTGAACCCACAACTTCCATAACCTCCCAAAGGTTTAACATAGCCCCCACAACCAACGTGCCATGAAATAGTTATTAACATTCATATATCAATAAATATATTTGAATTTATGTTAAGTTTTAACGAGGGATAAGCCCCCAACCCCTGGTCCATATGCATTACATGTGACCTATACCAAAGTCGCGCGAGGACCTAGTAAATATGCCAACGGATTTAANATATGGCATATATAACCATATATTAAAACAACAAAACAATGAATATGTGCTATGAATAGGGATCGAAACTGGAACCTATGGATTACATCCCAAAATTCTTAACCAACAAGCCATTGTTACCGCATTTAATGGGATTCCTTCTGAAATTAGAATTAAGTTGTCGATTTAGTTCGGGTATGGTTGGAGACCAAGCCTATTTAATGGCATGGATCCCAACCAATGTACACACACATCCCAAACTCTACACGGATTCTGAGGTACGATACAGTACATACTACATTGTTTTGTGTGCCAAGTTTATGTGTTGCATGGAAAAGTGTGTCATATGGTATATTTTCCACACCTAGGAAAGTTTATACTCGTTGGATTTGTTTTTCCACAAGGATTATGAATATAAAGTATGTTTTGTGATCAGAGGTTATTTGTAAAAGTATTATATTAGTTTTTCATGTATGAGACACATAGTCTTGTTATACGTGTAAAAAGGGATTTTTCGGTACCTGTTCAGAATTTGGCCGACTTTATACTCAAATTTCTCATAATTTTGCAAGGAATTTAATGGTAAACTCATTTTCTACATTTGAGCAGTGGAATTAAAGAGATTTCAATAAATCGGCTTTTTGTAAGCCCTTTGTGTAATGCAATTCGACATTTTGAGATGATGAAGAATAATATTACTATCTAAAGGGACTTTGGAGATGAAGTGAATTATGTTATTCATATATGTAATTTGAGTTCTTTTATTTTATGTTGTGTCATCTCATCAGTATTAATGAAGTTTATGGACAAATAATCATATTCACATGTGTTTTTGCAATAGTCAAGTGATCTTCATTTATTGAATCTGGTCGTATTTTTATGTGTATTTAAGAGTTATTTTTACAAAGGATTTTCAGATCATTAATACACAAAATGAATGGAAAAGGATGGAACCAAATCCCCCAACATCATAGTTGTTTATTACAATTTTTGGGAGTTTGAAAAATTGACCACAACCACAAATATGGGCAAACCCATATTAGAGAATCAACCTTATCTCCTCCATATTTCTCTTTTTGAGAGAATCGCCCATGTGTTTCTCAAATGTGTGTGTCCCGCACAAAACCCATGTTTCATAATTTCAAGATTCATATTTATCACCTCATGAATCATGCTAGAAGTTCATTCTTGCTAATTTGGAACGTTTTCTACTAAAAACCCTTGACCACAGATGGAGACTTCCATGTTGGACCTGGGTACGAAGTAAGGGACACACACCATTCTAGAATATATATATTCAAAACCCTTGTGGACGAATTTCAATTGGAGATGCGAAAGTATGCCGATGAATGATTTCGGGTACTAGAAGTGAATAAGTGGTACAGGAATATAACTGCACTCAATTGAACTGTGGATAAAGGAATCACACTTCATAAACTGTCATTAGTAAACCAACTATAATCCTAATTAATTCATCAAAAGCAAGGAAAATGTGTAATAATTAACCACTTGATGCTTATAACACATGTCGGGAATTATTTACGAAGAATTATGGTAAAAGTGACAACAAATAAGTGAAAGGATGATCACAAAGGGATGACTTGGTGGTGATAAGGATGTCAAATTAGTGACCCAACATCTCTCCCACACCTGAGTATTTGCATGTCCTCATGCAAAAGAACTGATATTTAGATACATACTAATTGTGTTTGTTTGTTAGGATGAGTAGGCAGTCAAGGTAATCTAATATGAGCATGGTAGGGTCAATAGACTAATGTATAAAAGGATCGTGTTCAGAGAACTGATTTCTCATTCTTTTTAGCCTTGCTTTGAAGACACCCACAAAATCTGGTTGTTGTAACTAAATCTTGCAACCACACTCATATCATTGGAATTAGTTGTTATTATTTTCAAAAATGGCTGCCAAATACCCCTAGAATCATGTCAATGCTAAGATCTATTCTTTGTACAAACAAAAAGTCAATGTTTATCCCACAAGCCAATGATGAAGCCATCTTTTAAATTCTTGGCAAATTTGTCAAGTCAATACCTAGCTTGTCCATAAAATGTCCAAATTTAGTGCAGATCCAATTTTTTTTTGTGGACATGTGTATATTAATATGGATGGGAGTTGTTTCTATTTTTTCTTTTGCAATGTTGAGAATCACACTAAATGAAATTGCGACTAATTAAGAGAAAACTCAATATATAGTAAATATCGTTCATGAAAAACCCATGAATAATGACTATCTCATGAGTGAAAAAGCCATTTTCTTGCCAAAGGTTCATAGTTTGTGGATAGTGGAAAAAAAATAGAGTTTGGATGCCATTGTGAAAATGTCCATGAGACTATCCATTTATATTTATGGCCATGTGTGTTACTTATCAAAATATGCATTGTGATGGCACAATCTGCTACCATAGACTATTGTAAATATGATATTTACCAATGCTTGATCTACAGAGATGTTTTCATTGAACAGGAGAACATATAGAGTAGAATTCTTCATGGTGAGCTTAATAAAGCGTGTTTATGTCCCCAAATATAATAGGAACAACAATTTCATCATGAGACTCATCATAAACAAATTATATTTTCATTGGATCATGCTAAATAATAATAATAATAAATGGAAAGGATAAGTAAATGGCTCTATGATGGTGAAGTAAAATGGTAGTACGAGGTTTGAGAATAAAGGATGAATCATAATGAAGAGGTGGTGAATGGAGACAAAGTGAAATTGTGACAAAGAATACATGATAGGAATATTGAACTTACAATGGTTTCTCATGATAACCTTCTCTCCCACGCCTAAGAGTCTGCATGTCCTTATGCAAACGAAGTGGGGAACTGATATATGCAAACTAGGTACCATACTTTGATATTTGCATGTTGGCATTGATGATTCTTGGATATATACTTTGTTTTTATCTCTCTTGCACAACCATATTTTCTGTGACATATGTTTGAAAAGGAAACAATAATGAAGTGTTATGCCTTCAACCACTTGAAAGAATATTCTGATGAAATCCTTATGAGCAAGAGAGTTCAAATGGTGAAGTTTTGTATGTTGGGTTTCTATTACTGTCAAAGAGAACATATTTCTGATCTTGATTTTTGTTGAACATAGTACAAAGAAAATTACAATCAAGAGATGGGCCAAGAATGGAAGAGATGGCTGAGATTATGAAGTGTAAAAGAATGAAGAATGGTGGTGTAAAAGAGATGGAGGAAATATGAATAGAATTTCCTCATGGAAACAAAGTACTTGATGTAGAATTATTTGTCTTCTATACTTGTCATTTACATATTTACAAACTCTGTCACTCACTAGATAGGATTAAAATGGGGAAAGTGTAGAGTGAAAGGGATGGCTATATAGAAGTGAAATGGAGTGATGGAAAAGATAAAATGAATGATGGTGAGGGATAAATTACAAGATTAAGTAGTCATTTATCATAATCCCCTAAACTTTCAACAAATTATAAGGTTTTATAGATAGTTTTACCTTTGCTTAGAATTCAGATTTGTAATGTAGGATGAAGTAGGAACTTGTGGAACATGATGTCTACTAACTGGAGGTTGAATAGAAGGTGTACTAGAGCTGAGAAATCATGGGAACACTTTGAAGAAAATGTTGTTGTTGGAAGAGACTGAGGTTGATGGACACTTGAAAATATGAGAAAGGTTGCTAGAGATAATGAATGTTGATCAAGTCTATTGCTGATGATAAAAATGATGTTGTAAAGAAGATGTTGATGCTACAGGTTTTGAAAATATGAACTATGTTTATTAGAACCAAACTAAAAATCAAAAGATGAATATTGAACCAAAACTAAAATTCTGTTGTTGTTTTTTATGCCATAAACCTTATAGTCTTCATATATAACCCCTACTAGTACAATTCAATCTATTTAAATGGATTTACTTGGAGTCGAATGATCTAGGTGGATCTAGGAATGCTAAAAAATTGATCATATCAAATGGAAATGAAAATGACTTCATTGTGTAGCGCTCGATGAGATATTTCTAACGCAATTTGAATGGCCTCAAACAGATGTCGTATGAAGAAGTTATGAAGATTTTGACCAACAAGCAAAAAGTCAAATAGGGTAGGACATGTGGCACCACCAAGAGGTGACATGTGGCACTGTATGGACACCGTACAAATGCCACTTGGAATCACTGAAAGGATGACACATGGTATTATGGATGACACATGACATGGTTTTGATGTGTGGAAATATAGATGTTGACGTGGCATTGTACGAATAACTAACGTGGCAGACATGTGGCAGGTGACTAGATAGTTGACATGGCAGGTGACTAGATGTATGGCGTGGTTGTATAGTATTGATATGATTATATGGTGGTAGATGATTCAAGTAGGCTGACTGTGCATTGACATGGTGTTGATTGTGCAACAGGTGGACCAATCATAGGATGTCATGTGGCATCCTCCAATTGACCAATATTGGCTAAAAGGTATAAAAAATGGTTGGGGTCGAAGGGAATCGAACCCCCAACCTCCACACATATATTCCAATGAATTAATCAAATGGATGAGCCAACTGGGATTCCAAACTAGTTTTTTTTTATGACTAGGGGAATCGGCAACGACGGCAGTATCATACTTGCGTGACACGGGGTTAAATCCTGTCAGCTACCTTATAACCCCTAGGGAGAATGCCTCCAGATAAATCGAGGTTTGAACTCATGACCTGCATAATAGCACAAACGCCTTAACAGTAAATTTGTTGGCCACTTGACCAAACCCTTGTGGGCATGCCAAACTACTTGTTACAAGTATGTCGGATATATTATTTAAAGTGTATAGTTATATAACAATACAACAAAAATGGATTCTGAGGGATTTGAACCTGTCACCTCCTTTGGTATATTCCAATGCCTTCAAATTATGAATTGACAATTATTCCAATGACACGCGTTGTTAAAACTAACACACAATATTTCATTTAAGTCTTCATTCATTTCCCATCCGAGCATATAGGGGGTCAAGTGGGTTTCGATCCCTCGACTTCCCCTATTTAAACACCATGCCATTTCCATTTTCACAACACGGAATTTCATGCCAAGAACTCAGAACAGGTTCATTTTGGTTATGATGGATTTGTGTTCTAAAGAGGAGAGAAGAATTGCATTGGAATGCATGCAAGAAGATATTGTATATTTTTGGTTTTGCATCGTTTTTCATGCCATAGATCTCTTTGAGAGAAGTATAGAGTGTTTATAGTCAAAATTTTCATTTTTCTGAGATGAAACTGATTTTGACACTCATATATGAGTTTGAGCAGCAAATAAGAAGGTCATTGTAAAAATTTGAGTTGGAGCCATTATTGTATCATGCATTTGAGCATTAATAGAGCGGTCTCTCATTTGGAAGCAGACCAAAAGACGTATCCAAGGATGGGTGAACTCCATTAACAATGTGTGTAATGTTCCTTGTTCTTGTTGTTTCTATTTCACTCAGTTTCTCGGAAATTATTTATCAAATGAGGTTTTGGATAAGTAAGTGAATTCATATGTTTATTTGCAAATAGTAAATATGATCATAATTTTTTGAATAAGGTTGGATGTTAGTGTGTGTTTGTGAATTGAATTAACATCTAATGGATTTCGGATCAAGTTGGTGTCAAAGTTGGTTTGATGTGTATTTGAAAGTGAATGATTATGAGGTATAAGTCAAATCTAGGTGAAGGCACGCTTGAAGACTTCAACTAGGAAATTCAAAGGGAATTTAGAAGACGATGAATGACATTTGAATAAGGAGAAGATCCTATGATGAGCTTTGAGGCCATGATGGAGACATTCCTCAAGATGAAGACAATGGTGGAATAAATGTACCATAAGGATGGAGGAGTTGAGACATCAGTAAAATCCGAAGGAGAAGGAGGAGGTGAAAAAACTCCAGATACCCCTTCATCCCCATCATCATCATCATCATCATCATATTTTGATGATAGAAAACATTATTTTCCTAAGAAGAAGTCTTCTAAGAAGTCTCATGATTTTCCTTTATTAAAGTTAAATGTAAAATTTGATTTCTCGATTTATGATGGAGAATTGAATGCAAAGAAGTTGGAAAATTGGATCAAACAAATTGAATTATATTGTAGAATACAAAAAATCGTGGATGACGCTGCAAAGATACAATTGGATACTCTTTGTTTGGGTGGAACAACCTTGATATGGTGGGAGAGTAGGACACAAAATGATCTCATCCAACATGGTAAATTAATTTCTTCTTGGGATGAATTTATTGTCGCATTAAGAAAACAATTGTATCCATTAGCTTATATACAAACAACAATAATATATTGAAAACATATTAGACAAGGAAAAGGGAAAATTGTCCAAGTATATACAAAGGAATTTAAGAAGTAACCATTGTCTTTAGGAATTTCGTTATATACTCGTGAAACTCTTCTATAATATATTGGTGGTATAAATTCATATCTTCGACATACTATTTTGATGTTTAATCCTACTAATATTAATGAAGTGTCAGTGCAATCTACTCATCTTGAAGATAGAAAAGGAAAGCATGTGTTCACAGATAAGAAACTACACAAATTTGAGAAGCAATCAAAGGGAAAAGTGAAGAGTAAGAAGTCGGCTACAATGAAGAAAGATGAAGATAGACCTACACGTTCTCACTTCAAGAGGAAAGGACATGAGGAGGCAAAGTGTTGGAAGCTTCATCCAGAGTTGCGACCCAAGAAGTTCCAGGTTAAGGATAAACAAAAGTCTATTTCAACAACTCAACAAGATCTAGGGTTAGATTCAGTAGATGAAACTAATATCATAGCAATGGGAAGTAAAGGTATATCTATTTCTAGTTCTAGTTCTTTAGTTCAATCTGCTAAATTAGAAAGTGTTCTTAATCAAAAGAAATGAAGTGAGATTTTCCATGCAAGGGCCATAGTGAAGCATACAAAGATAGATACTTTATTTGGCAGTGGATCTCAAGTGAATTTAATATCTGAAGAAATTTTTAAGAAGTTAGGTTTAAATACCACACCTCATTGTTAGAAAAACTGGATCACAAAGCAATAAAATAAAATCAATGCAGAAATAAAACACATAAGATACACAATACAATAGAGACATAGATATATGTGGTTCACCTACTGTGGGATACCTCCACCAAACAAATTTCCAGGTCCTTCCTTTATTATTATCTATCAAATGAAGGGATACAATCTATAACATACCTGCAATAACTTCCTCTTCTTTCTCTCAGAATACAATATTCAATCACTCACACAACCACAATATGATTCCCTCATACATAAAAGAGGGTTTCCTTCTAGGAAAAAAATCCCTAACATAACTTCTCTTGTCAGATTTGTGACCTTATAATGAACTGTCCAGATTGATTATGAACTTACAATATTTTAAAAGGAAAATTTTCCCAAAATTTTTCTCTAGGGGCATTTCCCTCGAATCCTCCACTAGGAAGGGGGGCTCCAAAATTTCTCGTCGCCCACCCTGGGCCCCATTAGTGAGAGAAGTGGGGGATAAATCCTCCCCACACCCCCCCTTCAGGTAACGGGGTCCAAACATGGTTGAAACAAGACCTATGAATCAAGAAGATAATCAGGATCCACAAGCAACAATCTCCCACTTGGGGACCGATCAAAACAAATCTATTGTTGTTATACCTGCTGGACTATGATCCACCTTGGACTTGGAAAATTTCTCATCTTCACCTTCATACTTGAAGGTCAACTGAAACTGAGTAGGAACTTAATTTCTCTCTTGTTACTACCTTTGTTAACATGTCTATAGGATTCTGGCTAGTATGTATCTTTTCCAACTTCAATTGTCCATATTCCAAAAGCATCGTATGAAATGGTACTTGAGTTGTATATGCTTAGTATTAGAATGAAAGGTTGAGTTCTTTTCAATATGAATGGCACCTAAATGTCATGGTACAACCTTTTATTCTCCTACTTCTTTCCCAATTTCTCCACAAACCTCTATAACCAAATCATCTCTTTACTAGCCTATGTAGCAGCAACATACTTTGCTTCCATTGTTGAAAGTGAAACAACCTTTTGCAGTTTTGAAATCCAACTTATTGTTGTTCCACCTACTATAAAAACATACCTTGTGGTTCCCTTCCTACTATATTTATCACTCACTACATATGAACCAACATATCTTTGTATAATGGTGTCTAAACCTCCAAAACATAATGTATGAGTAGAAATACCTCTCAAATACTTGAGAATCCACTTCACTGCCTCCTAATGTTTATTACCTGGATTGTTCATATACCTTCCACACCTCCCACTGCATGTGAAATATTTGGTCTTGAGCACACCATAACATGCATCAAGATGCCAACTGCTAATGAATAAGGGACCCTGGAAATGTATTATATATGTTCTTGTGTCTTGGGATACATTTCCTTAGTTAATTTGAAATGGTTGGCCAAAGGTGTACTAACTGGTTTTGCATTCTGCATTCAAAACCTCTCCAACACCTTCTCTATGTACTCACCTTGATACAATGTCAATTTGTGATTTTTCTTGTCTCTTGTTATTCTCATACCAAGGATTTTTCTTGTCTCTTGCAGCACACAAATCCTTCATCGCAAATGAATTAGCTAATTCATCTTTTATCACATTTATATATTGCATGTTAGACCCTGCAACAAGCTTGTCATATGCATGTTAGAGCCTGCAACAAGATTATCATATGCATGTTATACCCTGGAAGATTAATCAATTGTCGAAAGAATAATTTTTGAAAGATTAATTAATTGTCAAAATAATAATTTTTGAAAGATTAATTAATTGTCAAAATAATAATTTTTGAAAGATTAGTTGTCATTAAATTGGTTGTCATTGATGTCAACCCTTGAACAAGAGGTTAACGGGTTGCATGTTGAAGTAAAGTAGCTATAAAAAAATTTAACAAGCTACATGTCAGTTGCATGAGATCCTCATCAGAAGTTAACAAGTTGCATTAGAAGTTAACAAGTTACATGCTAGTTGCATGAGATCCTCATCCAAACACAAAGAAGAGTCATTTGGAGATCACTTATGTGAATCACTTTTGAGAATACAAGTTGGAGATTTGAGGAAGTGAGTCTAAGACGCATAATTCCAGTGAATTAAGAAGTTTGCAGGAGTCGAGAACATGGAGAATAAGTCTCAGACATATATTATTTAAGTAAATCCACAACATTCAGGAGGAAAAGTGCATACATCCATGAGTTGCAGTGAGGAAAAGTGCGGATACCCGCGAGCAGACAATGCATAAGGTCGCATACCTCTAAGGAAATTTTTTGAATATCAGGGATCTAAAACTCAAGTCAGCTATAGTATTGAAGGTATGTCTTCTTGTGTGTGTTAGGGTGAGTATTCTAAAGAAATCAAGAACATGTATGTATTAGTGATTCATAAGCATTTGATTTGGAGAATTCTCTTGTGGATCTTGGTATGTGGTGTGTGAGGTTGCAGTCTTGATGAGATATTGATATCAGTAGAAACAATAGAAATATCAAAGACATCAACATTAATATGTTATTAGTGACAGTGGTAGTGACATATTGGTTTACATTTATATTTCAGGGCAGGTGGATGGGGCAAGGAAAGGGGGTTGTATCATCCTTCTGGTTATAGTTGGTAAATTAGGGAGTTGGAGATTCCTTCAGGTTGCAGCCTGTAAATAGGGGTTTGGAGCCTCCTTCCATTTGTAGCTATAGAAATAGGAAATTGGTGCTTCCAATGAATGTACTCTTTGATAAATAAGAAAATCATTATGTGGTTTTTTCCCACGTTGGGTTTCCACGTAAAATTTTGGTGTACTATGTTTGTGTGATGTCTATGCATTGAGTTATGATGTTTGGAATTCTCATGATATTATAGGAGTTTTAAATTAAAAATACCAATTGTGCTCATACCGAGTCATCCCCCCTCTCAGTATTCCAATAATTGGGATCAAAGCAGGTCCTTCAAGAAGTAGTTTAACCACTGGAAGGAGATCATGGAATACACTAAGATTGGAATACCAGTGTTTGAAGGTCAGAACTATAAATTCTAGAATAAAAGTATGAAAACATTTTATAGGCAAAAGGATTTGATGTTTGGAAATCAATAGTAGATGGGTATACAACACTAGACAATCCCCCAACTGACAGAGATGGAAAGAAACTCAGTGAAAACAACTCAAAGGAAAAAGGTACTATTCTAAGCAGTTTAGTTGATTTAGTTTTCGTCAAAGTCATGCATTGTGAAAGTGAAAAGGAAATTTGAGATAAACTCCAAAATATTTATGAAGGAGATTCCAAAGTGAAGGGAGCTAAGCTTCAAATTTTCAGAGCTAAGTTTGAACAATTGAAGATGAAGGAAGATGAAGGCATTTCAACCTAACTTTTGTGATTTGATGAAATAGTGAACACTATTAAGGGATTGGGAATAGAATTTGATGACTCGGTGGTTTTATTATCATATATATATATTTATGGAGGAGGTTTTTCCCTTAGGAAATATCCCCATGGCGAAAAAAATGACAAATCGGGGGCCAAAAACCCACTTTATCATTTATCCTAAGTTTTGTGCTAAGGGGTGAGTAGA
>SNQJ01S0012538.1:208581-261044 GCA_010110895.2 Picea sitchensis
CCTCTTACCACCCTCGTCTCTTGCCAACACCTATCCTCCACTCACTCATCTCTCCGCCCATCACATCTCCTTTTTCTTGTGTCGCTTATCATTACATGCCATGTGTATCCCACTCCCGCCTCATGTCGCATCTCCTTTCTACCTCCTCCTCTTGCTTCACGACACCTATCTCCCGTGTCGTTTCCACCTATGTAGTGGTTTTCCCCACTGCGCCTACCACCACAGCCTCCCTTTTGCCTCCACGGCACCGTCCCATGCCACATCACCTCTACACCTTTACATCTCAGCGCCCACGTTCTGTCGTCCACACTTTCGCAATCATCATTTTGTCACTGCATCTTTCCACATGACCGCTCATCACCTCGTCGAGTCCTTGTCAGCTCCAGTTTCGGCCACCTACTTGTCTCCCTTGCAAGCACCCAACAAAGCATAGATGGTGAAGGAGAGGCTGCCACGTCTTCCAAGTGCAGGCGTTGACTCTTCCCATTCAGATCTCGATGAAGAAGTTAATGAAAACATGGAAGGTGGGTGATACATCATCTCCTTTCATAAATAGAAGGTCGGAGAGGGAAAAACCGTGGAAGAAGGATGTCAGTCTATTTTGACCATAGATCACGTCTGACAGAAGACTGCATGGGCATTCTGACCAACGTATGCATGCACAGCCTGACAGAGAAGCTCATCAATGCAAAGCTTTGAAAGCATGGCAGGATCGCCTTAGGCAGTCGGAGCCAGTTCTAAGTATATGTAGGCATTGTTGTCATTTTTGAAAAGCGTCGATGGTTGAGCTACGCTCCCGATTGTAAATTTTTAGTAAATCCTATGGTTCTTTGGTTATGTATTGCAATTCAAGACTTCTTGCTTTATAATAGTCAACCTTATTCCCATCTCTTTTCCCTCTAATACTAAAATCTTTGGCATGGATGATCTAGTCGAGTTGTTGTGACTGTATTGTAATGTATGTTTGATTGCAGTGTTGTTGTAATGTTTTCAGTTTCTTGAAGCTCTGAACCAAGAGGATCTTGTCTTCTGAGTTTTTGTCTCCTCTGGTTGTTGGAAGACCGGATGTCCATAGAAGACCTTCACATCTTTCTCAATTTCTTCCTCCTACTCACCACTATACCATAGCTTACTAACTGAAGTTAGATCAAGACCTCATCTTCTTGTGCACACCAGCCCAGTTTTTTGAGTTAAAGCGATATTATCTTACGTCTGCGTCCATTTGACCCCCTTTAAATTTATTCATTGTGACATACAAACTTTGATGGGTACTGGGCTTACCTCCAATGCAATCTGGAGGTGACTTCTAGTGCTAACGGGTTGTTCAAAAGGTATTGAGGTATCTTCCTATGAGATTTGATCTTAAAATATTATCCCTAGAAGAAAGAGAATATCTCAGTACATTGAGCATGGATGAGCTACATGGAATATTTACAACCTATGAAATGAGAAAAGAATAGGTGAACCCATTCACAAAGGAAGTAGCTTTCAGGACATCCAAGAAGACAAATAATAAGATCAAGCAAAATTCAAAACCAGGTTGCAGTTGTAGTGATGATTCAAACAAAGATGAAGAGATGTCTAACTTCGTAAGGAAATTACAGAAAGGAAATGACAAGTATAAAGGTATGCTTCCATCAAAATGTTTTAATTGTGGTGGTATTGGTCATTTTGATTCTAAATTTACTCATAAAAATAAATACAATGATGAAGAAGAAGTTTATAAAATGGAAAAGAAATATCAAAAGGAAAACAAGAGAAGAAACAAAATTAAATTCTTCAAGAAAAGTCTCTACTCAAAGGAGGACAGTTCCTCATCAGACGACGAGGATAATGAAAGTGACAGTGGTTTAGAAAGAGTACTCTTCATGTCAGTAGAAGATTATTATGAATAAGAAGGTGAATTCATTCTCAGAGCATAGTTAATCAATGCATTAGAAGAACTTAGGAAGGAATGAAATAAAAAAGAGTCACTCAAGGAAGAGTTAAAAATGAAAGAGGGATCTCAGAATTCCAACTCTAAAGAACTAGAGTAGATGATTATGAATCTAAAAATTCAAATAGAAGTAGACAAAATGATTGAGGAAATACTTAGAATTCAGTTGGAAGAAAAGGAGAAAACGATTGGAATCTTGGAAGAAGATATAATATCTTTAAGGAAATATATTCAGAAGAAATATACGCAGTAGAAGAGCACCAAAATATTGGATCAAATAAGTATCATTCAAGGACCATCCGATGACAGATCCAGACTAGGATCCAATCAAGTACAGAATGAGAAAGGATCAAGCTCCAAGACAACAATAAATGAAGTAGGAAAAAGCACCAATGCAGATATTGTGAATGATTATGTCAAGAAGGAAAAATGCATGCCCCCTAAGAAGAAAATTCAAGAAATAAAGAAGACTCAAGAAGACGAATTCAGAAGGAGTTCATCACAAAGAAGATCATATATTCCCAGGTATCAAAGATTATTTTATGGTCACTTTTTTAATTTTGTTAATTTTGGACATAAAGCTATAAATTGCAGGTCTTGTGCTCAGAATCGAAGAAACTATGTTGGGTACTTGAATAATGGTTATCCCAGAAAACATTATGAAGCATACAACAAAAACCAAAACAGTTTTGGTTCATTGAGAAATGAAGTAGAATTCTAGAAATGCAACAATTTTGGACATATAGAGAAGAATTGTAAATTGGCTATTCCACCCAGGGAATCAAAGCATAACATTAATAGTCAGATATAGGAACCACAAAAGATAAGTAAAATAAAGAAGAATCAATGCTCGCTTACTCTACAATCCCAACCCAAGAAAAGTGATTGATATGTTGGCAGTGGTTTTTCAAAGCATATGACAGGTGACATGAATAGGTTTATAACTCCGAAGAAAGAGAGATATGGATCAATTTCATTTGGTAATAATTATTCAGCTAAAATTAGAGGTAGAGGCACAATTAAGCTTGGAAGCAAAGATGCAATGGAAGAAAATGTTCTATTGGTCGAAGATATGAAAAAAAATATGTTGAGTGTAAGTCAAATGTGCAACCAAGTACACACACTTCAATTCGAATCAGAGAAATGTGAAATTAGGAAAGAAGGATCAGGAAAGTTAGTGGAAACAACGATAAGGAATCTGAACAACATATATGTTTTGAATGAAATTGGAAAACAAAGTTGTCTTTTAGGAAAGAAAAATTAAAGTTGGATCTGGGAAATAAGAATGGGTCACATGCACTTTGAAAATATTGTCAAAATCAACAGAAAGGAAGCAGTAAAAGAAATGCTTGAAATTTCAAAGGCATCGAACACTCTATGTAAGCATTGTCTACAGGAAAAATAGAACAGGACCAAGTTCAAATCAAAGGAGTACTCAGTGACAAAACCATTGTAGATTGTACATACTGATCAAATCAGAACAACAAGAACAAAGGGATTAAATGGTGAACAATAATTCATGCTACTAATTGATGACTACAGAAGAATGACTGCAGTTTTCTTTCTCAGGTAGAATTCAGAGGCATTCAAACACTTCAAATTATACAAAGAGATGGTTGAAATAGAGACAGACTTGAAAATCAAATGTTTGAGATCAGATAATGGTTGAGAGTTTACATCGAAATAATTCATGGATTTTTGTGGCAAACATGGGATAAAAAGGAAATTCTCAGTAGCTGGGACACCTAATCAAAACAAAGTTGTTGAAAGAAAGAATAGGGAAGTACAGAAAATGGCCAGAACCATGTTGAAAGATTCCAATTTGGGTGAAATCATTTGGGCACAATAAGTACATACAAAAGTTCATATCTTGAACAGAGGAGTGCTCAGAAGTAACAGTGATAAGACTCCCTACGAACTATGGAAAGGAAGACTAGAAAATGTCGTTGTCCCTTGACCAAGTTTTGGAGAAACATGGTCATAGATGACCACTTTTGGGACTTCGACACACTGGTCGAAGACGGAGCGCCCAGGCGAAGCGAGGATCATGGGATCTCACCCCCTTTTACGGGATTTTTGGGTGTTAGGGCTTTATGTAACAGGTATAGGATGTCGTCCCATGGGTTTACCCATGCTTAGTCCATTTTTGTGATGTACAAATAAGTATCTAGGAGAAGTAAGTTGAGACATACTAGTTGGATCTATGTGATCGAATCGGCTAAGTGCATGAATGTGTGTTGAGAACTTGCAGAGCTAAGTGCAAGTGATTGTAAGAAGGCTTTGTGCTAAACCTAGCTCGGGGAAGGATGATATAGCAAGGTGTGTGTCGATATCCTGTCCTATGTGGAGTGGGTTATGTGGCTTTGTGCATGTATGAATATTGACAGAAGATAATAAAGAAGAAGAAGAATTGGTGGACGTAGCCCCACACTAGGGTGAACCACGTATATCCTGCGTTGTGATTTCTTTGTGCATTATGGTTAATATTTTATTGATGTGATTTATGCTTGGTATATGTTAGATGCATCTGATATAGTAGCTTAGTGCTTAGTAATATGAATGAATGATAGATCTACTTGGGTGTTATTTGATGGATGGTTAGATGTGATTAGACATCGATAAATATTGTGTTGTTCTGTAATTAGGGTTTTGACCTACGATGTGAATAAGGGTAAAGACTAATGAATGTTAATTGCCAAGTGCTCTGTTAAGTATTGTGATCATAGATCATTGTCCCAGCTAGGTTGTAGACACTTGAGACCTGAACCCCCCCCCTTCTCCTACCTCAGGTGAGCTGCATCTGCTTCGCAGGTGTTTCTGAAAGGGTCGGTAGTTAGGGTTTTGTTGGTGCGTTGTTGAAGCATTGAACCCTGCATATGCCCCTATGCCAACAAATGGTTCTGTTGTCGGGACTGAAACTACGATTGTCGGGACCTAAAACTGTGATTGTTGGGAACTGAAGAAAAGAGAAAGCTATGTGTGTATATTTGTTGATGTAGTGCGTAGTATCCTACTTGACTTGTGAAGCTTTGTGCTAAGAAGGGAATTAGATCTGAAGAAAAGAGGTAAGATCTTAAAGCTTTGTGCTCTGATAAAGGTAAGATAAGTGGAAATTTTTGTTTCAAAAGAATGGATATAGGTATGTTTGATAGATTTTGTCCTAGTCTGAAAACTAGGGCACAACTAGAAGAAAGAAGATATGAAATGAATAGATCTGATAGAAATAGTGGAAGATATGTTATTCCTATGCATAGAAAGAATGTTTTTACTAACAAGTGGATGAAGGATACTAGAAATAAATTTTTTCAAGTTCATCACTGTGATACCAGTGCGTAGTACAAGAAAGGTTGGGGATCATTTAAAAGAAAGAGAGGATTGAATCTTTGTTATAGTTGCAGAAGACCAGGATATCTTGCTAAGGAATGTCCTAGTAGAGGCCCTATTTGTCTCTATTGTAAAGACATTGGCCATGAATTTTTGGATTGTCCTAGAATGATTGCTAAAGTTGAAAAGATTAATATAAGACAAGAAAACCATGAGACTAACAATATGTTAGAACACCAGAAAGAATCAAATACTATATTATTGCAGATAAAAGAAACAATGAATGATCATAGAGACATCAACTTATCAGAGATCTTAAAAGAGAAGGAGTGCATAGAAACAAGAATAGGAGACTTCGACATAGACTATGTTATGGATGAGGAAACACAGGTGAATATCATGACAGAAAGAACTTGGGAAATTGTGGGAAGGCTCGATATGGTTCATGTGGGAAGGCCTGATCTGGTTCCTTCATTGGGAGGAATAGGATTGTTTAAAGGAAAGATGATAACCATCTGTGGAAGACTTACTCATATACCTATGGTTGCTCATGGAGCAATGACGGAAGAATAATTTGAGGTCATTAAGTTTGTTGAGAACAGCGCCCCATTTGCTCTTTTGCAAGGAATAACCTGGATTGAGAAAGATCAGATCTGAAAGAGAAAAGAAGATGAAGCGCTAGAATAGAAAAAATAAGAATTAAGAGATTTCATGGCTAGGAGAATAACACACTTAATATAAGAATAGGAGGACAAGTCAAAGCAACTGAGGGCCATAGACCTGGTTGTCGAAGTTGAAAGAATTCAAGGAGGCTTAAAGAACTTATCCGTGCAGGAGAAAAGAGAACCTACTCCAGAAACAGTAGCAGACGAAGTATTACCCTCAAACCCTTTGAAATACCATCAACAATGCGAAGTTACTATGCTAAGAATAGATAAGAATAAAAATGGAAAGAGGAATCCAGTAACTCAAATCATAGGAAAGAAGGCTAGAAATCTCAGCAAGAAGAAAGTAAAGTTAGAAAAATTGCAGGAAGTTCCAGAGAAGACTTCGCAGAAAGAAGGATTGCAGAATTGAAACCTCGCCGAAATAACTGAATGGTGCATACTGGCACTTCACCATAGTGAAGAAATATGACCATTAGAGGTGTCCCAACCATTAGAATGATGCACCAGAATGGATAGAAACGCAGTTATGAATGGAAATACCTCCATTGGACCGTTGAGACCACACCATAACGAATGGATTGAGGCCCTGCCATTGGAGGAATCTGTTGCGAACATTATCTATTTAATCTGTCGAACGTCTCACCAGGGACACTTTTGCAAATTGTGATTACCTGAGCCCTTAGAGAACTGATTATCGTGTTGTTCTTATTGAGACCTCGCCACCCATTTAGTTACCTTGAGTGTTTCTTCGCCTACCCGAAATATTTGATTACGAAGCGTGCATATCGGGTGAATGCAACACAATTGAAAATTCTATGGAAGAAATTCTAATAGATCTTATGGCATAGAAGTTCTTTTCTGCAGGTGCACAAGCTTCGTTGATGAGAGGATTACAAGCCTCTATATCAACTGCACGTCAATTGGGACCCTCTCGAACTACGACAGAGAAACGGAGCAAGCATCATGATGACTTGGCGAACACAAATCTCATCCCATCAATCATGTCTGACTATATCCTGCCTCCGGTTGGCGTGGTTAGTCGTGATAGTGTCGTGGTTATACATTGATCATTGCATACCTCCCGAAGAGGATACGCGCAGTTGGATTACAGTTGGGACAGATTCTGACGCTCAAGATCAATGATTTCAACTTAGGAGATCGCAAGAATTATGGAATGTGTTAAACTCCTCCTGTCTTGCTACCATGGTGGTTACCTGTGGTTGGATAGGCACATCATTGTAGATCCACCGTTGATCCATCGGATCACCGGATTAAGCATGCAAGGACCAAACCCTCTGGATTTTTACCCAGGGAAGGTTGCAAATCGTGCCCTAGCGTAGCGAATCAAGGACACCTATGGTGATGTACAGAAGGGGAAGCAGGGCTACAAGGTAGCCTCCATCCAAAATGGTGCAATGCACCTAGATTTCTAGTTGATCATTGGTAAGCTAGTCAGGAAGAATAGACTAATGCAGGTCATGGGGTTTGTTGTCGACCTCGCAGGAAAATGCATTGAAGGAATGCAAATGAACTAGGCGAGCTACCTTGTCAACCAGTTAGAAAAATATTGTCATGAAGCTCAAGACCAGGGATACGAATTTCACTTCAGCTGGTTGTTGATTCTTGTTGCCTTCATCATTTGGGAGATGTCAGAAGGAGAAACCTTCCCTGAATTAGAGTCGTCCAAACCCCTAGTCATAAGGTTTACTACCCTTTGGTACTCAAGCGACATGGAAAAACAATGGAAATATAATGTGGTGTTCCACACCTATTACTTGCAGCAGAAGAGAGCCATTGAATCCTTCCTTCGCATGATGTCAAATACTCTACACAGGTTCAGGCCACTTGCGAAGTTCCGTGGAGATAGGCACTTCATTTATATCACTACGCATGGAGATGAACACAAGGAAGAGCTCTAGTCCTATTACAAACTCACCGAGGAGGACATGGAAGAAATAACCAAGGAATGGCCTACAGAATTCCTAGTCCCAGTCAAACAGACAGAATTCTCTGACCCCGACCTCATCGAAAGTCCTATCGTCACTCAAGAGGAGTATGATGGACCTAGCAGCAACAAAAGTAAAAATAAGGAAGAAGTACAGGAAATTAATAGTGCATCAAAGGAAACTACACCAAAGTCACCTAGAGGAGGAGGTGATGATGAAGTAGATCAGGAAGAGAACAAAGGGGAAGAAAACAAACAGGAATAGGGCGAAGTGACACCACCTAAATATCCCCTTACAGAGACTGAGTCATCCAAGAAAAGAAAGGTTTCCTTAAAGAAACTTTCAGCACAGAAGAAGTCAAAATCACATAAGCCACAGTTACAGACTGTGCTCACGGTGGATGACATCGACCTCATCATCGTCGTTGTAATAGACACATCAGAGGATATTTTGTAGCACAATGAAGCAAATAAAGAGACAATATATGACAGGATTGAGGTGGAGTTGAAAGAGGTATAGCAATCCCTCTACTCCAGCCACGTAGTGTCTATTGTGCCATCATCATCCGAAGCTATAGAAGTAGGAGATGAACTTCCCAGCTGCGCAGATTAGCAGATGCAATGGAAGCTCACCTTCGTCATGTCCAGGAGGAAAAAGAGCAGGACACAGAAGCATTGAAGCAAGAAAGGGAGGAAGCCCTAGAGAAACATCATATTTTGCAACACGAGAAAGATGACATGCATACGAAGTTTGCAGAGGATAGAGAACAGATCCAGAAGGAAAAAGAACAATTGCTCACAGAGAAAATGGGATTTAAGGAGGCAGTCACTATAGCACTTTGCTCTGTTTTGGGCCTAGCACAGATGGACGAAGNACTCCATAGGAAGTGCGAGACCAGAGGGAAGAAACTACCCGGAGCGCAGTCGAAAGAATCAAGGCATTGGCATTCGAATGCAAGAAACTCACTAATAGAAATGCACATACATACGAGCAACTTGTAGAGGACCCAAAACTAAGAACATTAGAATACCAACTCTAGGAAGCAAAGCAACAAGCATCGACAGTGCAAGCACATTTGAACCTACTGTCAGCAGTCGAAAAGATGAAAAGGTCACAGGAGATGTGCACGATCCAGCAACAGGTCAATGTCATCCAGAGTAGAGTCATGGAAGTGACCTAGAGACTCCATCTAGTGGAGGATGAAGCCTGCACACTTTTTGAAGAGATCAAAGGATGGGGTGCAGAGCTGGAACAAGTAGTCACCACGGTGGAACAACACTTGGAAGGACCTGTCACCGAGAAAATCATTCAGGAGTTTGTTGAGAAGGAGGTTGTGGCAAAGCAACAGTTCAAGGCATCTCGAGCCAAGCTTGAGGCTTTCGAAGCTGAATTTCCCATATCAGATTGACTCGGGATGATTCAAAGGTGAGTGTTGGGGGCCTGTTGGACCTTGACCAAGTTTTGGAGAACCTTGGTCATGTCTGACCACTTTTGGGACTTCGACAGGTTGGTCGAAGACGGAGCGCCCAAGCGAAGCGAGGATCATGGGATTTCACCCCCTTTTATGGGATTTTTGGGTGTTATCATTTTATGTAACAGGTATGGGATGTCATCCCATGGTTTTACCCATGCTTAGGCCCTTTTTTTAATGTATAAATAAGTAGCTAGGCGAAGTAAGTTGAGACATACTAGTTGGATATATGTGATCGAATCGGCTAAGTGCATGACTGTGTGTTGAGAACTTAAGTGAAAGTGATTGTAAGAAGGCTTTGTGTTGAACCTAGCTCGGGGAAGGAGGATCTAGCGAGATGCACACCGATATCCTATCCTATGTAGAGTGGGTTATGTGGCTCTGTGCATGTACGAAGATTGACAGAAGATAATAAAGAAGAAGAAGAATTGGTGAACGCATCCCCACACTGGGGTGAACCACTTATATCATGTGTTTTGATTGCTTTGTGCATTATGGTTAATATGTTATTGATGTGATTTATGCTTGGTATATGTTAGATGCATCTTATATACTAGCTTAGTGCTTAGTAATATGAATGAATGCCATATCTACTTGGGTGCTATGTGCTGGATGGTTACATGTGACTAGATCTCGATAAATATTGTGTTGTTTTGTAATTAGGGTTTTGACATGCAATGTAAACTGCTTCGCAGGTGTTGTCGAAAGGGACAGTAGTTAGGGTTTTGTTGGTGCATTTTTGAAGTGTTGAACCCTGGGTCTGCCCCTGTGCCAACAAATGTGAATCATTTTAGAGTATTTGGAAGCAAGTGCTATATCAAAAGAGGATACGACAGGCTTGGAAAATTTGACTCTCGATTTGACAAAGGCATATTTGTCGGGTACTCAATCAAAAGAAAGGCATACAAGTGTTTCAATCTGAGACTCAACAAAATAGTGGAAAGCATCAATGTACATATTGATAAACAAGTGTATAAAATCACAAAGGAGAAAGAAAAGACTTAGCAGAGTAGGAAGGAAAAGAGGATTTGAAAGAATAAGTAGAAGAAGTAGAAGAAGAACAAGAACAAGAGGAAGATGACCAACAAAATATTCATACATCTCCCAAAACTCCTAGCCGGTGAATGCGAAAAAAAATCCATTAGAACAGATACTTGGGAATAAAGATGCAGGAGTTCAAACTCGAGGAAAATTGCACTCACCATAGCAAAGACAGCTAGCACTTTTTTCCATGGTTGAACCCAAAAAATTTAAAGAATCCAACACTGATGAACATTGGATCAAAGACATGGAAGAAGAACTAGACCAGATAGAGAAAAATGAAACATGGGAACTTGTTCCAAGGCCTAAGGATAAGAATGTGATTGGCACACAATGGGTATTTAGAAACAAGTTGAACGGGTATGGATAGGTAGCCAGGAATAAAGAAAGGTATTTATGCAAGGGATATTCTCAGGTTGAAGGAATAGATTTTGAAGAAACTTTTTCCCTAGTTTTCAGAATAGAAGCAATCATATTGATCTTGGCTTATGCATGTTCGAATAAAATCAAAGTATATCATATGGATGTAAAATCAGCCTTCCTAAATGGAGAACTAGAAGAACAATTCTACATCGAACAACCATAAGGGTTTCTACTATCATAAATAGGAAGTTGGTGCTTCCAATTAATGTACTCTTTGATAAATAAGAAAATCATTATGTGGTTCCCGAGGTGTAGGACAGTTGGTGATGGAGTGTGTTGTTAAGGCACTCAGTGATATTAAAGTCACTGGTTCGAAACCTGTGGGGACAAAAACTCCATCCATGTTAAGGGTTGGTGTGGCTCAGGCCGGGTGTGATCCCCAGGTGATTTCGACAGCTTATATGCCCTTGAGTCACGGTTTCTCAGCCACAAGCTAGTCCCGCAGGTCATGGACAAACTAGCAAACAAAAAAAAAAGCATTATGTGGTTTTTTCCCGCATTGGGTTTCCACGTAAAAGTATGGTGTATTGTGTTTATGTGATGTCTATGCATTGAGTTATGATGTTTTGAATGATCATGATTTTATCGGAGGTTTTATATTGTGATTAAAAGTAATAATTGTGCTCATATTGATTCACCCCCCCCCTCTCAGTATTCCAATAATTGGTATCAGAGCACTATATGAACTCAAACAAACCCCCAGTGCATGGTACTCAAGATTGGACATGTATCTTCAACAATAAGGGTTGAGAAAAGGCAATGCACACAACAATCTCTACATAAAGGTAAATCAATAAACTATGTTGATAATTGAAGTTTATGTTGATGACATTATTTTTGGAAGTGATGATGATTTGGATTTAGGAGAAAAATGAATTAATTAACAGAATGAATACAATAAACATAGAGAAACAGAGAACAGCACAGATATCCAGTGAACAATATCTTCTATTGAATAAATGAAATAGGTTGAAACTATAAAACTACAGAACTGAAAACAACTTGCTCGAATGGTGGTAGTTATCTCTGAGAAGAGATGTGGCTGCTAGGTGCATCCATCTGAGAAGAATGATTACAATGAGGCTCTAGAGGCCTTTTTAACATTACTCACGAATGCCAAAACCCTAGACATCTAAAAACCTAACCCTAGGAAATGAAATGCCAAAATTTATGTGAGCCCCAATGGGTAAGTTGGTACCTCAACTTCCTGGGGTCGTAACTTTTGAATACGACCTCATTTTTAGGCATGTGATATCTCATTGGAAGGGTCTTTTCAAGAAATGCACATTATTCCATAAAACTGTGACTTCGTCTACAGTTTGATTGTGGCAAGAAAAAAAAAATATTGTATAGGGCCCCAAAACGGCCCTGGAAGTACAAAAATCTTTGTTGACATGAAAACATCCAAAACAAACCAATTGGATTAGGTGGGAGGCCACCATTCTCCACCTGGAAGATGTGTAGGGATTCAGACATCCCCATAAGTGTAGAACCCACAATTACAAAGAAGTACAGAAGAATGTGTTGAATTAAAAATTTTCAAGAGGATCCAGTTGGAATAGGTGGGTGGCCACCAATATCAACCTAGATCAATCTTCCCCCCTTATGAAGTAATGGTCTCCATTGCATTGATTTCACCCATCAGGTGAGGAAAATTCTACTAAATTTGGCCATGGGTGAGCCACTTGCCTTGGTGTAGGAGATCCCCTACATTGACAACACGATAAACATGGATTCTCTGTTGGTGAGTTCCCTTGACCTGTGTGTCCACTATCTGATCAGTGGATGCATATTCCATGCATTCAAGGTTGAGATTTGTTGGTGTCAGTTGTTCTGCGATATCTGAGGTGTCCAATAATGGTGGAAAATATGGTTGAAAGAGTTCCACATTGAAAATTGGGCGCAAGCCAAAGAAGGGTGGAGTATTGAGCTCAAAAGCATTGCTACCCACAACCTTAGTAATCCAAGGGATCGAAATATGCTCAAAAATAGAAGTGCTAGGAATTTATTCAAGATAGAATAGTGCATAGGCCTCGTCCTTACAATCCCAACACAACTTAATGTGTTCAAACGGATGTCATATGTGATAGATATCATGTTCTGTCCACTTTTCCAAACAAGAAATATTTTGTTGATTGTATAGCTTGTACTGTTGACTGTGCAGACAATATTGAAACGTGGCAGGGTGACTAGGAAGGTGATGTGGCAGCCTTGTACATGGACCAATCCATGACTAACACATGTCTCTTACATGGTGAATGGGAAGGTTCCACATGGCCCAACCATGGGTCACCATGTGGCACCCCGTAATTGGTTGTTGGTAAAAATTTTGTTTGGACTCCACCGGAATTGAACCCGCGACCTCCAAGCATGGGAAGTGACTTGGCAAGGTCTAGGCTACCAGCTCACTCGTAATTGTTTCTTACCCCTATACCTTTGCAATACTATTTAAGTTTTCTATAACATATGGTTGGCCGGAGAAAGGATCGAGGCTTAGCCCTAGCCTACGAACCTACCATATAACCTTACCATATGACCACTAGAGCATGGGGAAACTAGCGGTGCCAAGCCCACAGACACTTGGAAATACATACGACCAATGTGTGGTTTGTTCTAGATTTATCACCTAACATGGCCACATGGATCCCATGCGACCAACACCTCCATCAAGAAATGGACTTATGCCCCCTAACTATTCAAAAAAATTCCACCATTTGCGAAATGGGTGCGGTGCTGATTTTTTGGCACGAGAAACGCCCGTGAGCTAGGTTAGTCACACACAGGTGTGTTTTGGCGAGCAGAGACAACAAAGAATTGGGAGAAATTTCCAGGAAGTGATTTCTACTCAGTTTTTGGCCAAACCAGGTGCAGGAAGAGCCCGGTTAGGGGTTTTTGGAAATTTTGGAGTCGTTGAAGCCATCTATTTTGCATTCTGGGCATTGTAAATCACTTATTTTGACACTTTGAGAATTAATGAAAAAAATCCATTGGAAGCTAGACCAGGAGATGTAGTCCAAGAGAGGGGTGAACTCCTTTATCATTTTGTGGTGTTAATGTGTTTACTTTGATGGTTGTTATGTCTGTTTATGTTTCTCATGATTAAGTAAAAACTCTTTAAGTTTTATGTGTTTGTAACTTGATCCTATTACCCAATCACATACAAATTACACTTGCAATTTTTAAGAGACACAAGTCTTTCATTTTCAGATCAAGTTGGTATCAGAGCATAGGTTATTGAAGGTTTGATTGTTTGCAAGTGTTTATTTTCTTATGCTTACAAGGTTGAATCTCACAAGAGGAGAGGGTCAACTTGTAGAGCCAAGTTCTCAACTTTCAAGAAGGAGAACTACACAATCACCTCAAGCTTCAAGGAGATATTCACCAAGTATGGCTCATGAGGAGAGTCATGAAACTCTTACTTTAGATGATGAAACTTTCATAAAATATTTCTATGATATGACAGAAATGGTGAAAGTTTTATTTGAAGAAAGAAATGCAAGTTTTCAAGGTGAAAGCTCAAATCCTCCAAAGGTTAATGAAGATAGTGGTGATAAAACTCTAAAAGGAAATGGAGGGAATGGTGATACTCCACCTTCTTCACCTCCATATTCCACTTCTTCTACCGTTTCACAACCACCTCCAAATTCTCCAAAAGAACATGGTAAAATTCCTCCACAAACTCCTTTGCTTAAGCTTGATATTAAGTTTGAATTGCCTATGTACAATGGAGAGGTAATGACGTAGTGAGGTCTTCTCCCACACCCGACCTCCTTCTCTCAGGATCGATCAATTTTCCCCTTCTGCTAAGCCGAATTATCTCTTTAGATCCCCAAACGAAACCTCTGATAAAACCCGATCCACAGGTCCTTTAATTCCCTTCGGGGTTTCGGGGTTTTCGATGTCAAATTGCAAACGCCCCTTGGATCCACGATCCTCCAATTCCCGACGCGCTTTAGCCCTCCAAGCTAAGCCATGGCCAATGCGACCAATATTTTCATGACCATAGTCATGTCTCCCATCGGGGCTATGGGGTTTCTAATGCCCAAATGCATATGCCTACGGGATTCCCGACTCCTCGAATCCCGACTGGCTGACAGCTGGCCCCTCACAACGGCATTGTCCTCCTTCTCCGGTTTGTTGAAAGTTGGCTCCCACTCAACGAAGCTTTCCCCCTTTCTGAGATGTTGACAGCTGGCCTCCACTCATCGGGGTATCATATTTTGCGATTCCAATGTGCACAAACACTTTGTCTACGGGATCCCCGATATCCCGATGGTCCAAACACCGATGGATGGCTTCCTTGTCGGGCCTTTTCCTGATGATGTTGATCGCTGCCACGCGTCCTTCCAGATGGACGATCCTGATTCCTCCGAGATTTCGAGACTTTCGATGTCCCGGTTCTTTTGACCTCAGGAACTCCGATTTCCCGATGGCAAATATGCCGACAATCCCTCGATCTCTGCCACGTGTTCCCACCAATGGACAGTCCAGATCGCTCCGATGTTTCGAGACTTGCAATGTCTCGATTCTCTTTCCCTCGAGAATCCTGATTTCCCGATGGCTAATATCCCGACTGCTAAACCTCGTGCAGCGCCTATCCAATCTAACGGCTGACGGGATTTCTGCTCCAGATCTGACGGCTCAGATCACTTCTTCTGCGCGCCTGCTCCAGAGGCTAAACTCGGATCATCTCCTCCCGATCCAATGGCTTACGAGATTTCTGAGTGAGATCCAACAGTTGTCGATCTCCTCCTTCTATAGGCTCCTCCTGAACTCCTCCTGGATGTAAAAATCAATGGTCCAGATTTCTTTTCTCCGCCAATCCGACCGCTGTTGTGCTCTCCTGAGCCTCTGCGCTTTTCTTCCCAACCTTGGGAGAAATTCACATTCTCACAGGCCTCAACCTTCGCTTCGTCTCCGCGAACTCCATGACTGTGAGGTCTACTATACATATGAGAACATTTCCCTTCCTAAGCTTCTGTCTTTGAATCCTCAAAGGATTCTCCCAACTACTGCACTCCTTGCAGAGTCTTCAGATGCACACGCTGGTGCTATCCATCCTGAGTTTTTGCAAACACTCAAACCCCTAAGTGATTTTTCCTTCCTCTCCCTCAGATGGAGAAATTGATGCCTTCCTAGCTGTCCTGCTGCTCAAGCAACTAAATTGTTGAGTCCTTCTAGGTGTTCAGCAACCCAGTGAAGATCCTTCTATGGACTCTTCCTCACTTCCAGAACTCAAAGAGTTCTCTCCTCTATGTGCCTGCCTACACCCTGACTCGATGCCCTCCTGGCAGAGTGTCTTCTCACAGAACGTTCAGCGGTTATGTCCCTTCTCCTGTGCACCTATGCACTCGCTCGATGCCCACCTGGCAGAGCTTCATAGAATCCTCAGTGATTCTGTTTCCTTTGAACTCCCAGCAGAGTTCCTTCCTCAAATGCACCATAGCGCATACACTCAATGCCCACTTGGCAGAGCTCTACAGAACTCCTCAAAGATTCTGTCTTATGAACTCACAACAGAGTTCCTCCAACTGCACCTTGCGCCTGTGCTCAATGCCCACTTGGCAGAGCTCTACAGAATTCACAGCAGAATTCTGTCTACAACTGTGTTTCTCATACACATCCTTACCTCCAAGGTATTCAGCAACCTTGAGGTCTTCTCCTAAGTTGTTGACTCCAGTTCCTATGTCGCAGCACGCCTTTGTTTGAACCCGCAGTGTTCAGAAGTGCATCCTCAGTGCACCGGTATTCAGAGACCGTAGTACTCTGTCATGCCCTCCTGGCATGAAACCTCAAAGACCTTCACCCTGAAATCAAACACACTCCTGCAAATGCCTAACATACATCTACAGCATACATAAAGAACACACAGACATCCATTCAACATAGAAATGCAGGAAAAACTGCTCTGTTATATTAACAATGGCAAATGCCTGTAATTACAATGGTGTTCCTAAGATCTCTCTGGTTCTCCTCAACTCTCATCCTAACTTACTCATTCGTCTCTACTCTCCCAAAATGAGATCTCAAAATCTCTTTTACCTGAGGGGGCTCTTAGAGCGCTTCCCTCCAGATCTACCTACCCTATTCAATTACAATAAATGGTTGTCTAGTCCAGCATCTAGATCTAGATCTCAGTCGATCTTAGCATTAAAGCCGATCTACCTAACGCCTGCACAAAGGCACGGCTTCCATGGCTCACCAGCCTTCAACATTAAAGTTACATTGAATTCAGATTTAAATGAGGTTGTGCCTCTCTCTTAGCGCATGATTTGGATTCACTGGCGTGGTTGGCTAGTTGGTTGGCTGACGTGGAGAGATGCTCCTTCATCAAACTCCTCAGCTGCAAAATCATGAGCTCCTGCTCATGTGCTTCCCCTCTAAGCGGTTGGAAATCCTCCTGGATCCCAAACAAATATCTGGAGCTTCCCCTCTACTCCATTCTCCTGTTGTTGCTGTTGTTGTTGTTGCTGCTTCATTCCTTCTGCTCAGCTGCTCCTTGCTGGGAGTCTCTGCTGACCCTAACATCAGCCTTCTGATCTCTTCGATCACTTCGTCCAGCTGCTCTAGTGGCTGGCTCTATTCTTGCAGTCTCCTCAGCTGCAAAAATTTTTGGCCCGTGAGTAGATCGCCATGATTTCCCATGCCTTCTTCTTCATCTTCATCTGTGGCCTCAAGTTGCCACTCTGCAGCAGACTTCAATTTTGCAGTCTCCTCTTGACTGACTTTCTGTCCAGTCACCTTTTCTGACAACTCAACTTCTATCAGTTCTCTCGCTGGCTCTGGATTGTTCATCCAATCCTCCAGCATCTCTAGCTCCATCTCCCATGGAGTGATAAATTTACCTGCCTGCTCCTTGGCTTCCTTTGCTTCTAGCTTCAGTGCTACAGCTTCCTTCTTTCCATCTCCCTAGCCGAAATCATTAAGCCATTCCTCAGAATTCTCCTTCTCTTCTCCGCCTGCTTCTGCTTGTGCTTGGGAAGTCTCAAATACCTGCTCCAATTCTTCTCTGACAGTCATCGTCCGTTGAGATTGTTCCTCTGTTGTTGCACCATCTACAACACAAATTTTTGCCTCCTCCTAGGCACATGGTAGGAATATCCCAATTCCCCCAATCATCAAAAGATCATCCTGATCTTTCACCTCTGTCAACTGCATCTGTTGATCCAATGCTATTTCTAAATTTATGAGACTCTCAGATAGTCTCATCTGCTCGGTCAGCTCCCCTGGTTGATTCCAACTCACTTCTGAGTTTATGAGACCCACCGATAGTCTCATCTGCTCATCCCTGCCCACCTGGCAATATGGGATGCTTCTGCTGCCCTCCTGGAAGACTATGAGATCAACCGATCCCATCTTCCTCAGCACTCCTTGCTTAATTGAACTCTCCTCTAAGTCCACGAGACTTTTCGATAGCCTCGAAGGTTCATCTCTGCCCACCTGGAAGTTTAAGATGCTTCCGCTACCCTCCTGGCAGTCTTCGAGATCCCGCAGCGACCTCTTATCATTACCCAGCTGGCAATGTGAAATTCCTTCGTTGCCCACCTGGCAGTGCTTGAGATCCTTAGTCGATCCCAATTCATCCTCTTCATCATCGAGACCTCTCCCAGTCTCTGGCTCACATACCTCAACCATCTTGTTAACAGCCTCCGCTGCCTTCTGACCATCAACTCCCTGACTGGCCATTTTTCTTTTGGATTCTTACATGGGCCATTCATACACCCATCTCGGCTCCTTATCCTGTCGCATCCGCAGTTTGAGCTTCTCTATGTCTGCCTTTAATTCAACAAGCTTCTCTGCTTGGCTCTTCCTCCTAGCATGCCTATGGCCTTTAGTAACCATGGTGCTATCTCTGTCTTCTCTCCTAGAAATCCTGCTACTGTCACTCCGCACTAAGAGTTATACCAGCTTCATCATCTTACAGTCTCCCGGATTTCCTTCTTGATTGTTGCCTACCTACAAACAATCGTCACAGAGTCATCCAGTGCTCTATCTTCTTCTTGCCTCCTTTGTCTGTAATATACAAACAGAATCCAGGCTCTGATACCACTTGATGTGTATCAGAGTACTCCTTACCTCTTGCCTCTCTTGCCTAAAATATACAGACAAGCAATAGGCTCTGATACCACTTGACGCAGTGAGGTCTTCTCCCACACCCGACCTCATGCTCTCAGGATCGATCAATTTTCTCCTTCTGCTGAGCCAAATTATCTCTTTAGATCCCCAAATGGAACCTCTGATAAAACCAGATCCATAGGTCCTTTAATTCCCTTCGGGGTTTCAGGGTTTTCGATGTCAAATTGCAAATTCCCCTTGGATCCATGATCCTCCGATTCCCGACGCGCTTTATCCCTCCAAGCTAATCCCTGGCCAATGCGACCAATATTTTCGTGACCATAGTCATGTCTCCTGTCAGGGATACGGGGTTTCTAATGCCCAAATGCATATGCCTATGGGATTCTCGACTCCTCGAATCCTGACTGGCTGACAGTTGGCCCCTCACAATGGCACTATCCTCCTTCTCCGATTCGCTGACAGTTGGCTCCCACTCAACGGAGCTTTCCCCCTTTCTGAGATGTTGATAGCTGGCCTCCACTCATCGGGGTATCACATTTCGCGATTCCAAAGTGCACAAACACTTTGTCTATGGGATCCTTGATATCCCGATGGGCCAAACACCGATGGACGACTTCCTTGTCGGGCCTTTTCCCGATAACACTGATCACTGCCACGTGTCCTTCTAGATGGACGATCCCGACTCCTCTGGGATTTCGAGACTTTCGATGTCCCAGTTCTTTCGACCTCAGGAACTCTAATTTCCTGATGGCCAATATGCCGACAATCGCTCGATCTCTGCCATGTGTTCCCACCAACAGACGGTCCAGATCGCTTCGGTGTTTCAAGACTTGGAATGTCTCGATTCTCTTGCCCTCGAGAATCTTGATTCCCCGATGGCTAATATCTCGACTTCTAAACCTCGTGCAGCTCCTATCCAATCTGACGGCTGATGGGATTTCTGCTCCAGATCTGACGGCTCAGATCACTTCTTCTGTGTGCCTACTCCAGAGGCTAAACTCTGATCATCTCCTCCCGATCCAACGGCTTACGGGATTTCTGAGTGATATCCAACGGTTTTCGGTATCCTCCTTCTACAGGCTACTCCTGAACTCCTCCTGGACGTAAAAATCAACGGTCCAGATTTCTTTTCTCTGCCGATCCGACGGCTGTTGTGCTCTCCTGAGCCTCTGCGCTTTTCTTCCCAACCTTGGGAGAAATTCACATTCTCACAAGCCTCGACCTTTGCTTCATCTCCGCGAACTCCACGACTATGAGTTCTACTGTACATATGAGAAAACTGCCCTTCCTGAGCTTCTGTCTTTGAATCCTCAAAGGATTCTCCCAACTCCTGCACTCCTTGCAGAGTCTTCAGATGCACATGCTGGTGCTATCCATCCTGAGTTTTTGCAACCACTCAGACCCCTAAGGGATTTGTCCTTCCTCTCCCTCAGATGGAGAAATTGGCGCCTTCCTGGCTGTCCTATTGCTCAAGAAACTAAATTGCTGAGTCCTTCTAGGTGTTCAGCAACCCAGTGAAGATCCTTCTATGGACACTTCCTCACTTCCAGAACTCAAAGATTTCTCTCCTCTCTGTGCCTGCCTGCACCCTGACTCGATGCCCTCCTGGCAGAGTGTCTTCTCGCAGAACGTTCAGCGGTTCTATCCCTTCTCATGTGCACCTATGCACTCGCTCGATGCCCACCTGGTAGAGCTTCACAGAATACTCAGTGATTCTGTTTCCTTTGAACTCCCAGCAGAGTTCCTTCCTCAAATGCACCGCAGCGCATATGCTCAATGCCCACTTGGCAGAGCTCTACAGAACTCCTCAGAGATTCTGTCTTCTGAACTCACAACAGAGTTCCTCCAATTGCACCTTGTGCCTGTGCTCAATGCCCACTTGGCAGAGCTCTAGAGAATTCACAGCAGAATTATGTTTGCAATTGTGTTTCTCATACACAGCCTTAACTCCAAGGTATTCAGCAACCTTGAGGTCTTCTCCTGAGTTGTTGACTCCAGTTCCTATGCCGCAGCACGCCTTTGTCTGAACCTGCAGTGTTCAGAAGTGCATCCTCAGTGCACCGGTATTCAGAGACCACAGTACTCTGTCACGCCCTCCTGGAATGAAACCTCAAAGACCTTCACCATGAAATCAAACACACTCCTGCAAATGCCTAACATACATCTACAACATACATAAAGAACACACAAACATCCATTCAACACAGAAATGCAGGAAAAACTGCTCTGTTATATTAACAATGGAAAATGCCTGTAATTACAATGGTGTTCCTGAGCTCTCTCTGGCTCTCCTCAACTCTCATCCCAACTTACTCATTCGTCTCTACTCTCCCAAAATGATATCTCAAAATCTCTTTTACCTGAGGGGGCTCTTAGAGCGCTTCCCTCCAGATCTACCTACCCTATTCAATTACAATAAATGGTTGTCTAGTCCAGCATCTAGATCTAGATCTCAGTCGATATTAGCATTAAAGCCGATCTACCTAATGCTTGCACAAAGGCACGGCTTCCATGGCTCACCAGCCTTAAACATTAAAGTTACATTGAATTCATATTTAAATGAGGTTGCGCCTCTCTCTTAGCGCGCGATTTGGATTCGTTGGCGTGGCTGGCTGGTTGATGTGGAGAGATGCTCCTACATCAGGTAAATGCTGAGAAATTGGATAATTGGATTCGTCAGATTGAAGTGTATTGTAGGATACAAAGAATCAAAGATGATGAAACTAAGATTCAACTTGCTTCTCTGAGATTGGAAAGTGCGGCACTCATTTGGTGGGAAGCCAAAACTCAAGAGGACATGAAGAAACATGGTAAAGTTTAATCCTCTTGGAATTATTTTATTGTTGCAATTAAAAGATAATTTTATCCATTAACATACATGTAGAAAGTTATTATGGATTCACAAATTTTAGGCAAGCTAAAGGGAAAAGTGTGCAAATATACACTCAAGAGTTTAGAAGAAAAGCTTTGATTTTGGGTATAGATTTATATTCTCAAGAAACTTTACTCAAATACATTGGAGGATTGCATAGCTACTTGAGGCACACAATACTTATGTTTGACCCTACAAGTCTAGATGAATTTAGTGTACAAGCAACTCATTTGGAAGCAAGTGGGAGGAATGAACCTCAAGAGGGAAGCAAGAAGAATTTTGATAAGGGAGACAAGGGAAAGAGGAAATTCAAAGGAAATGGAAGAAAGAATGCTTTAGTCAATAAAGAGGGAGAAAAAATACCATGTAAACACCGTTCAAAAGATGGCCATGATGAAGACCATTGTTGGAAACTTCATCCTGAAATGAGACCCAAAAAGTTCAACCATAAGGGGAAACCAAAGACTACTGCAACTACACAACATGATTTAGGTTCTGATTCTGGAGATGAAACAAAAATTACAGCCATGGGTTTTCAAGGTAAGGATTCTATTGCAACTACTAGTTATTTGTTGGTTTCTTATCTGAGTTATACCTTTAATGTGATTGACCCAAGTTTAGGTCTACTAGGGATCCAACAAATCCTCTAAAACTATCGGCCCTCCTGGTAAACCAGAAGGCAACTCAGTACACAAAGTGCACTGCACAGTCTCACCGGAGATAGTCTTAATGGGTGACTGCAATACTCAAGTGCTTGCAGTCTAGGAATGAATGGCAATCTGTGAAGTGCTTGCTAAGAGTTCTATCTAATTATTAAATCAATATACTGTCATTCTCATTCATGCATGTAATGTAATTGGATCCATTAATTCATCCATGCATCATTTTAACATCTACTCATAGATAGTAAAAGAGACACAAGAATTCAATCACATAACACATGTTTTACCGTGGTTCACCCCCTCCTAGGATACATCCACAAAGATCTATCTCTCAAGCTCTTCCATTATGGTAGTTCCAAAACTACAGCGTCGTGCGGTTTACAACTTGTTCTCAATTGGATCGACATATTATTATGAGGTGGACTAGATCACACCAGGCTCCTCATCATGTGATCTAACCCTCAAGATATACCCTTCTAACCCCCTACAACTCAACATATTACAAAAAGGTATCGGATTATAGTAGTATTACTGATACTCCATAAATCAGAACCCTTGAACTCTCTTCATTTTAACATCCTCTCCCTTAGACCTCCTAGGTGTATATATATATACATTTTTGGCTCATCAACCATTACAATGTATTACAAAAACCCTAACCCTAATGTCGTTAGGTCTTCCATGCATGTGTGCATGCTACTCTTCCTTCCAGCTATCGCTTTCCTCGTGCATGCCTTTCTTCCCAAAATAGCCTTTCTTTCTGATTCGGCTTGCTTCCAACAGGCCTCCAACGCTGACATGTGGCTTGTCCCAGGACACCTAACCCTTGTGTGTTGTGTCGATCTCTCTTGCGATCAGTTGGAACTTCTCCATGAGATCCATTGCTTGTGTTTAGGCCTGTGCGATCTTCTCCTTGAGTGCGTCCAATATCTTCACTGCAATCTCATCATTGACCATCCTTGTGCATTTTTCCTGAGTTTGTGCCATATTCATTTTGGCTTCCTCTGCCTATGAAATAACATCTATTGCTCGCACCTCGAGTGGTTCCATTTGATCCTAGTGCTCATTTTTCTATGTCTATGCAGTTATGAGTTCTACCTCCAGTTTCTTCATGTCCTGCACTCCTTTGATGCACTTTGTGATCGACATTGTCTTCTGCCTCTGCTTGAGGTCCTGGATAGTTGCACTTATCCTTTCTCCCTCCTGGTCCCACTGTTGGACCTATTGATCCTCTTCCAGCTTCGTCCAGAGTTGTGTTGCTTTCTCGAACAAGTCGGTCGTCACGTGGACTTGTCTCTCTATCTCCTTTATCTGCGTTGTTGCCTCCTACTTCCTTTGCTCCTTCACCTCTGGTGGAGTGGTGGGTGTGAGTTTCTCCTTGAGGTGCTCGATCTCCTATTGGTATTGGTCGATTGTCTGCACAATCTGATCAATTTTCTCTGCCACTGTGAGTTCAGCCATTTGTGCATTCTTTGGGATTTTTTCATAGGTTATGGCCAATTTATGTTCCAGTCCATTCACGCATTCCTTCTCATATTTGGTCTCCAGCTTAGCATGCTCGAGTACCAATTCCAGTGCGTCTCGAGTGTCCTTTGCCTGTTGTAATTCCACTGCATATGTGTGTGCACGAGACTATACCTCCTGTGTAACACTAACTTGCAGTTTATATAAGGCTTTGGTTTGTATCCGCGTCAATACCAACTATATTTGAGCTAAGTCCTTTAGGGTTGTCTGTCCCACGATTTCGTCTATGCACAGCATGTTGGGTGTGACATGAAATGTCGATCTTGGTTGTGTCATCATCTGGATTATGTCCTGCTCACTTGATCCAGCTTCCCCTCGTGTCTTATATGTTGATGGGACTGTGTCTATGTTGTTGTTGGATGCATACGCTTCTCCGAGCTGCATGAGGAGTTGTTGCATGTGTGCCATCTCTTCCTCAATTCTTTCCCTTTGGTGCGAATCATTCTCAAAATCCTCGACTGTGTGATCCTGGATCATTTGGGACACCATGTTCGCATTGTCCTCAATGATCGTACATTCTGGGGGCATTTTGTGTGCATTCACCTTCTTGTGCGCACCCCCCATCTGGGTGATTGGCCTCATAGTCTAGCCTTGCTCTTGTGGAGTAGCACTTGATGTAGTTCCTTGTACTACCTCAGCCTACTTCTGTTGTACCTGTGGTGCCTATGTGTTGTTCTTCTTCCCATTCTAGACGCATGTCTTGGATATCCCCCCTTTCTTCTGTTGTGCATTGTTATGACTTGTCCTTGGTTTCTTGGGCATGGTTACCTCCTCAGCATGTGTGTGTTCATGTCTTACCTCCTCCTCCTCTATCTTTGTAGGTATTTCTCAATTGAGGATTGGGATCCTCCAGTCATCTTCCCAATCCTTAATGGCCATCTCTATTTCCACCTCCGTGATGTAGTAACGCAGTTGTAGCCATTGATTGTTGGGTTCTTTTCGTGCCTATATCCACATCGCATGTCTATTGGCTTTGAAGTTGGCTATGCCCTGATACTGTGTGATTTCTTGTGGTGTTACCCTCCAAGTGTTGGCGATGTTGTCATGTATGTCGTTTAGATAGCCTTCGAATGTGGATGCATTCTCTTTTCTATTTTTGGAGTCTGAAGCGGCCCCGAGCAATAAGTATCGCGCTCCATGGCAGGGAGTGGGTCTAGTGGAAAAAAAGGAATATTTCATATCCTTCCATCCGATCACGGCTATCAGGATGAGTATCCATGAATAATGAAATTATGTCCTCGGATCCTATGCATCCTTCCAATCGTCTAGGAACAGATTCAACAAATAAAGGGCCCAGCTGAGTGTGGTGCCCTTGGCACACTGTGCTTCAGTTGTGACAACCCCAGTCGGGACTTCCTCCTTGCGAAATTTCCTAAGCAATTTGCATGCCATAATTTTTGTGTACATTCTTGTTGCAGCATCACTAATATGCATGATGATAATTCTGCATGACCCCCTTTCGATGCCATATTTATTCTTCATTTCTTTGGCTAGTGCTTTCTCTTTAGTTTTTTCCTCAAGGAATTGCGCAGGATCCTCACCCCATGATGGCAACCCTATGATGTATGTGATGATCTCTACGTCTATTGAGACAAGTTGTTCCGGCCACATATATCCTCCATGTGCAACTGCCATCAACTCCTTAATGAAGTTGTTTACATACTGGCCCCTTCCAAAGTGTGGTAGGTCCAATGGGCCTAGAATCTCATTTTTTTCCAGTCCGGCTACCCACTGAGTTGGTTGACTAATTGTTTCACCAAAGGGTCCTATACCCATAGTCTGTAGGTAGACTCGCTTGGAGAACTCTGGAAACATGTTTGTTTCTATCACATCATGGTCTGAGTACCTCAAATTTTCTACATGGACTAACAAATTTGTTGGTACACGTACCCCTTCCGGAATGTGCGGAAAGACAATGGTTGCGGTGGGTTTCCTGCATGGTGACCTAGGTACCGTCTGATTTCCCTTTCATTGTGGTGGTTGACTCGAGGTTCTTGCCTCCACTGTTCATTCTTCTGCATACTCTTCTGGTCGGTCGGTGACATCTTCCACTGCTCCCTCTTGTGGTTGTTCTGACGTGGTTGTCTGTGATCTTTTCGGTGCGGTCATTTGTTCCTGGTTTGGAGTCATCCCATTGACTCTCGAGGCTTCTTGAGGGTTTGCGAGGTGCTCTTGGTTACCTACATCCTTGTCCTATTGGTCTTGTCCCTCTTTCGGTGTATCCATGTCCATACCTGCTAGTGTTGTCTGTTGGGTTTCCTCCACAATGGGTGTGGGGGTTACTGGTGTTGTATCCAACAATGAGATTTAATCCACGTTGACAAATTATGGGGGATGAGATGGTTGTTGTTCGTGTCCCTATGGTTTTGATTGTGATCTGGTACTACTACAAGGTTGTCTAGCGATCTGGCTCGGTTCTCCCTGTTTGGGTGGTCCCATGGTGGTAAATCTATCGTTCATCGAGATCAATCGCCTTTGCAACCTCTGCAACTTTCACTCTCTGCTTCGTATGCCCTATCGCTCTATGCCTTTCCTGATTTCACAATAACCTTTCTGCTCTCACATGATTGCCTTGTATCGACATCGTGTGAAGCTTGTTGGAGACGTTACCATTATGGTGATTTAATTGAATCGTCATATTCCGTGTACTTGCCATTGATTTCCCTTGTCACCACTAGTTGGCGTGATTAATGCGGTGTCCCATAAGTCATTTATGGCATTCAATTTTGATATCCATCGTTAGTTGGTGCTTCTTTTTTCATATTAACCTTTCCCGTTATTTTTGCTTTGTACTGACCGTTCGCCTTGTCGTCGTCGGGCTAGAAATACTTAGTATGCATTCTCATTCTATTTTTGGTGCATTGTACCTCTATTGTTATCTTTTGGTACGTGGCATTTTTTTTTTACGCTGTGACTTTCAAGGTGCGGGTGGTCGATTGTCCTTGTACAGCTTCAGACAACTCCCATTGATCATCCCTCTGATTTATGTGCCTCATAAGTCCTTCAACTGTAAATCTCCCCCATCTGTGACAGTTTTAACTTCGTATGGTCCTAACCAGTGCATTATGAGTTTCCCTAGGTGTTGAAGGGATTTACTGGCATACAGCAACACTAAGTCTCCCTCCTTGAAATTTTTCTTCTTGATATGTTTGTCATGCCAAGATTTGTCCCTTTCTTTCTAGACTTCTTGGTGGAACCCTGAAAGAATCCTATCTTCCTCCATGATCATTAGTCGATTTATCCTATCATGTACTGCACCTCGTCCTATCATGTTTGTAATCGTTGCTACCCGCAAACTCGGTACCAAAAATGCTAATGGAACCACTGCTTCTTGTCCATATACCAATCTAAATGGTGTTTATCCTATCAACTTCTTCCATGTGGTCCTGTATGCCCACAATACTACTAGTATCTTTAGGTCCCAATCATCCCTATTGACATTACAGATCTTTGTCAGTGCATTTTCAAGGATTTTGTTAAAGGCTTATACTGTTCCATTTGCTTGTGGATGATATGGTGTAATATTTTGATGATGAACTTCAAATTCCTCAATCATAGCCTTAATAGTACTATTAATTAAGTGAGTGCCTTGGTCACCCATCAAAATCCTACGGAAACCAAATCTAGTGATCAGTTGCTCGAACAGGAAGTGTGTTGATGTCTCTGCGCTACCATATTTCACTGGTGTTGCTTCCGCCCATCTTGTTAGTTACTATGTCATGGTGATGATGTACCTCTCTCATATCATATTTTTTGGTGGGTTGATTGGTCCAACAAAATCTATTTCCCATTTTTCGAATACCTGCAAAGTTACCTATGGTCGCAGGGGCATCTCGTCCCTTCTATTTGGTTTACCAACCCTCTGACATACATCACATTTATTCCAGTACTCTTTTGATTCTTTGTGAATGGTCGGCCACCATAGTCCTTCTGTGTGGTAGTTTTTCCTATGTAATGTCCTCTTTTTATTCCCTCATGGGCTTCTACTAAAATCCTTGGTCTTTCTTTTTCTAGAACACATCTTCTCAAGATGCAATCTGCGCCCATTTTGTATAAGTGTCATGCAATCAACTGATAGTCTATAGCCTATACTACCAGGTTTTTCTTCTGTGCATTGTTATATTCATGTGGCATAGTTCTTGTACTCAAGTATTGGATAATTTATGTGAAGTATTCATCGACGATCTGCACTGAAAAAAATTGTGCGTCCGGAAAGTTGTCTTATAGATTTTTAGGTTCCTCCCCATTTTTGATCCTTGATAGGTGATCAGGTACTGTGTTTAGCTTCCCTGGCTTGACTATTACTTTAAAATCAAATTCTTGAAACGACAGTATCCATCTACAAATTCTACCCCCCAACACTGGCTTTTTGACTAGGTATTTAAGTGTTGAATGATCTGTGAGCATCTTAAAATGTTTCCCCGGTAAGTAGTGTCTAAACTTCTGAAGTGCGTAGACCATAGCTAGGCCTTCCCTCTCTGTAGTGTTCTAATTTTGCTTTGATTCTGACAGTTTTATGCTAGAGAATGCTATAGGATGATCCAATTCTCTTCTTCCTGGATGTGCCATAATAGCTCCAAGTGTTATGGCCGATGCATCTACATGTACGTGGAATGTCTTATCCCAATCTAGGAATACTAGTATTGGTGTTGTTACCATCTTTTATTTTAGAGTATCCAGACCGTGTTGACAATCCTCATTCCACTGGAACTTTGTATCTTTCCTTATCCGTTTATCCATTGGCACAGTGATCTGCATGTACCCTTTTATAAAAAAATTGTAGTATCCTTTGTGTCCGAATGTCATTGTTAGTTGACGGATTGTTCTTGGTGGTGGCAAGTTAACGATGACTACAATTTTGGCAGGATCTACTAGTGAACCTTGCTTGCATACTATATGGCCCAATAGTATCCCAAAAGGTGTTTTGAAGATGCACTTCTTGATGTTTAACGATAGCTGACACTGCCTACATCTTTCTAACATTAGCCGCAATAAATCTACATGGTCTTTCAATAGAATATAGACTATCCAATCGTCCAAGTATACCTCTAGAAACTGGTGGATAAATTATTTAAATGCAACTATGACTACTCTGGAAAATATTGTTGGTGAATTCTTCAGTCCAAACGGCATGACCATGTACTAGGAGGATCCCCATTCTATAGAAAGCATGGTCTTGTATCTATCTTCTGGTGTTATCTTGATCTGATGGTATCCTAAAAATTCGTCGATGTATGAATAAACTTCATGTCCTCCTACGTTCTCCAACACCTCATCCGTGAATGGTGTAGGGAACAGGTCATGTAGGAATGCATCATTCAGATTCCTCAAGTCGACACATATTCTTATCCCCCTGTTGGAGCCACCTTTTTCATTTGGTTCAACTCTATTTTAAAAGTCAAATGTCGGTTCCTAATTTCTTTTTCGCTTCGTGACATTCACCTACTGAAAATATCAGTAGTCTCGTCATGTGAAATAGCGGGGGATGTGATGTTTCTTAAGTTACCACTTTTTATCGTTAAACGAAGGTTGTTGTTTTTTATACCTCGGAATATCGCTCTTCGGGAGTTACAAGTCACAAGACTTACAAACCCCGATGTGCAAGGTTGCGAAAAGTTTTAAAAGCTTACCTTAGGTGAAAGCTAAGAGTGAGACCATGTAACCCCCATTCAAGTGCTATCAGGATTTCGCGTCTCGGCGTTCACTCTCTCCTAAAACATTATAGCTAAAACTTTGAAACACGAAGCCACGAAAATTTTACCTAAGTAACCCAGGTTAGAGTTAGGGTTGATTAGTTTTGACCATGATTAAGTTTCTCGGGATTTCGCGACTCGGCATACATTCCTCCCGGAAACTATACCTTCGAAGTCCCGAGCCACGAAGTCGTGATATAAATTAAAGCATAATTAATTAAAACACTTAATCCTAGTTACGTCCTTGCTTAATTAAATATAATCATCACAATCTTGGGTTTTAGAGGCTTGAAAGGTTAGAGTTAAAAGTCCCGATACAGCGAACACCGAAATGTTGATTTAAATCCTGATTAAAGAAGCCAAGCCAGCATAATCAATGTTTAATGCAAATGATAATAATGCACAGTTTATGAGGTAATTTCAAATGTTCCTTGTGCCAGCTTGTGCCACGAACTGTTGAATTTTATGGCATTAATTGGAAATAAGGTGAAACGGCAAAGTAAGGATATGGTTTTTATTGCCAAAATCTCTATCTAAATATGATTGGACTATTATGTTCGTAACGACATCGATATGTTAAATGGTTGAAGATATAGATATTTTGCTTCCTATTTTATTCATAAAGTTCATTTCTATCCCGCACAAAGAAGTTTTTCTTAGTAAGATAACTTCTATATGTATATGCATTTTTATTGCAGAAGAGCTAAGTTACAATCCCCTGTCATGGCCCCGCAAAAAGAATCCAAGGCAAGCGCTAAGGTTTCAGGAAAAGGTTTTGATAATGTTTCGGATACTTCACCTCGAAGCATTGATTCTATATGAACCTGTGCATACGTCTCAGAGGTTTTGCAATCAGATGTGGTGAATTGTTTGGAAGATTCTGGTGACAACAAGAAAGACGACATGACTACCAAATACAAGATCGTCGTCTAGGCAGAGATGCACAAAGTAACGGCCAGGCCACGCCTTATGCCTTACTATGACACGATCTGATGGGTGCTAGATCATGTAGACATCCCTACCAAAACCATCATCAGTGAGCAGAAGGTCATTATTGGGATCTTTAGACCTGAAAACTTACAGATGATGTACAAGTTACCACCCATGTCGGACTTCACATACAATGCAGAGTTTCTAGAGGGTTTTAAACAGAAGGAATGTGAGCAATACGTGAAAAGTTTATCTGATTTGATCAAGGATTGGGTCTCACACCCAGCGAAGTTCAGGGCAGACAGCAATGGAATTTATTCCATATCATCTTTGGAACCACAGTTCAAATATGTAGCGATGATGACCTGTACATTGTACGGGAGGGAAGACACCATGCATTTTTTCCTCCCATGGGTACCTTTGATGTACATAGTAATAGAAGGCTCTTCTTTTGACTGGGCCAAAATGTTATCAGATAGTCTGACGAGTCGGATTATAGAATATCAGACGCAGAAAGTGAGTGGGAAAGCTGCTTCATTTTTTATGTTCGCATACCTCATGGACGCAGTATGTTCCATGAAGCCTTTTCCCTTGATGAATTGGAGCTGGGCTCCATCGGATGTTGAGCCAGTCCATGTATACCATTCTAAGCTTTGGGAGGACAAGGCTTCAGATTTCGTATACGAAATCTTCAACTAGGTAATGGTATCGATGCATGTTGTCATCTTCAGTAATCCGCCACCCAAGATATCGGATAACATCACGGAAAATTTAAGCAGAGTGGTTGATTGGTACATGGAGAAAGAATTTTCATACATCAGGGTTTTCAGCACTTCTGTCCCTCCACATGCTTTACCCTTACTTATACCCGACAGGCTAGCTTGTTGTGAGATCGCCAGGTAAACCGTAATTGGCGGTATAAGTAAAGAACTGAAAGGGTTTTCAAAAAAGGTATGGCCACCTTTTCCTATTCATTTAAACACCTATTCATTATTACACTTCGGGCATGCAAAGGTCGAGGTAGCAACCCTGGAAGATTTAAATTTAGTTCACATCGAATTCAATAAACACGATCCACACAGGGTCGTGAGTAATCATTTGGCCAGTTGTGGCCTTAAAATATTTGAGCACGAGAATTCACCTCATGATGATATTTTTCGAGGCGCGAAATCTTATGATGAGGTTTTGGCTCAAATACAAGCCCTGTCACCCGAAGAGAGGGCCGATGTTGTCAGATTCCAAGAGCATAGGTGGATTTGCCTTCCTCCAGTATTACGGGGTGAAAATCCAATGACCATAGAAGTGCATAAAACAAAGGCTGAAGGCTCCAAAGATTCAACACCCAACCAAGAAGAACAACAGGATAAAGAAGAGCAAGTTGGGGGCCCGAAACAGGAAGCCGAGGCTTCTAATCCTCCAAGCGAGCCAACTTCGGTCATTACTCCCGAGAAATATTCTAAACAAGTTGACAATCCCATCGCCTCCATTACCCCCCTATAGTCTACAAAGGAGATCCCGGATGTAGGTTGGATTTTGGGTGAAAAATTGACACCTATATCAGTAGAAGAGCTACCTCCGAATGAATTCTTCTTTGATAAGAAGAGGAAAGTGGTTGTGAGACAAGAACTCTACTAAGAGGCAGGTACTGTCTCTAAGAAATTTAAAATTTTAACTGATGGGAGAAATATGAAGAAAGAATAATTCACAACGCAAATAGCAGGAACATTGGGGGCTTTCGCCATGGCGAACCAATATTCAGTCAGGACCCTAAAAGATCAGCTAAAACGAAAAAAATTGTTTGATCAAGACACTAGAGGCTAAACTAGCTATAGCAGAAGCTGCTGCTAAATATCAGGCAAGTGCGACTTTAGAGCAAGCAAGAATAGAAGATCAAAAAGAAATTGAGTGGCTTAAAGTCGATCTCAAATAGACACAGTTGAAGGTTCATATGAGTCAGACTCAGATAAGCCAGCAGGGAGAATTGATAGACCATCTTTGGGCCAAACTAGAATTCACCAAAAGCCAGGTAATCGATATCAGGATATTTCAATCCCAAGCAATATAGATCAGAAAAAGGTTATCGACAGCGCAGCAGGGTCTGCTTGTTAAAGTAGAAACAATTCAAAGAAGTTTCCAACTCATTGATCAGGTGTTGGAAAACCTTTATGTTAAACAAAGGGAAGTCGGAGTAGCTCGGGTGGCATTCCAGGAGGCTATTATAGCCACAATGAGAAGGGAAACAAGCAGTAGTTCTAGTTTTCCCATCGCAAAGCAGACCAGGGGTAATATCTTGTTGAAAGAATGGGAGCAAAATATATCCGAAGGCAAACAACAAGCTATGAATCTAAGGAAATCTTGCGAAGAAATTTTTGGTTTGTTAAGTGAGATTTGTTTGGGTTCCAATGGTGAAAGTGGCATGGAGATACTGGGTCAGATCAATACAGATAAATATATGCTAAATATCAAGGAAAATGAACAAAGAGAATTAGCTGAAATATCACAAATAACTCAAACAAACATAGTGAAAATAGACAAATGGATAATTAAACTGAGTATATTGTTATGCTCTATTAATTCCAAAGATCAACAGGTGGAAGGAAAGCTGTCGCTATTGATGAAAGACTGCAATATTTTTTAGGCAAATAATCAAGCAGAGCCATCTAAGTTGATATCACAGCTGGTGGAGAAGTGCGTTATTTGCATGGAGCATGCGAAGAGGTAGGTTTCGGGTACCAAATGAGAATAGAGATAAAGAAACGAAACGTTTCGACTCCTTTGATTATAACCGAAAACCTCTGGAACTATTGAGATTCCAACGCCTAAAAATTTGGATAAATATACATTTTGAAGAAAGAAAAAAGGATGGACCTTTTTGATTAATTGTAATAGAGACTGTCTCTTTTCGAGAATTAATACAAAGCAATCCAGAGATTCCTAATTCCGTCACTACTGTGTTATGAGTTTGTTCTCTTTGTTATTTCATATTCATTCTTATTTCACTTTTATATATCTGATGAATGTCACATTGCAATTTAGTAAAACTTCTACTGCAGTGATTAATGTTTAGCTATCTATTGTTTACAGTTTTTCCTTTGTATCGGCTACTAGCAGGTACAAGACCTGTAAATCTTTAGGTTGTCATATTTTATGTTTCATCGGACCATTTATTATCTTATTTTCTTCTTCTGTTTACAGAGTGAGATTCTCTCTCGATAGGAGCCTTATTCTATAGACAACTTAATGTTTTTCCCATAATTCATACACTATTTATTTCAAATATAACACAGTTATGGAAAAAGGCCTTTGGTTTGCAATTTTCTTTTAATATTGATTTCTAAAGTTCTCTTTTATAAAATCAAATTGATACAGCATAAAAACTTTTGGATTTCTTTAAATTTTGTTGTTCCTCTATGACTGTCCCTGTTGTAAGACAACCCAATATTGAACCCGGCTTGACAGATCAAACCCATATCACTTTAAATCTCTTTGATATCATACTTAAAATGGCTAACACCTGGGTAGAACTTGAGCGTTCATGGGTTGCAATTGAAAGGGATATAAACATCCAGGAACAGTTGGAAGCCAGACAGCGACAACCTAGAAATCAACTCTAGCTTCCTTTCCTGAAGGTATACCCTCCTCCCTTTTTACATCTTAATAACTTTTGGATGCCTAGAAACTGTACTTTTTAAAGCCTTAAGTACAGACTCTGGAACATCTTTTTGGCACCGTTGCCAGGGACGAAGTTACGAAACCTTTTCCCTGGAAAGAATGACATATTTTCAAGTTTCACCCTTTGATAGTGAACAAAGAGTGAGCGTTTTCTAAATGATTTTCTTATCTTTCACTTGGTGACTCTACGTATAAGTAAGCTATCATTTGGTCGAAGGAATACCAGACAAAACCCAGAGAACAAGCAGACCACGCCTGTTTCAGATCTTGAAAAAATACTAAAAGATAGAGGTTCTCTTAAGCCGACTGTTGCAGTCTATCAGCTTAAACACCTGCAGCCAAAGACCAAAAGTTATTGTGAACCTTCAACTTCACATAGTACACCTCCCAAAACCACTAATTCATTTTTATTCATCTCTGTGGTTAAAAGTGAAATCCTTCTGAAAACCTCTGTCAGACACAAAGGTAAAAACCCGGCAATAAATTTATCAGCAGTTGATATCCCGTCGACTCTCCTTTCAGACTTCCCGACCTCACAAAGTCTCGAAGAGTATACTATATACTCAAATCTCACACCTGTGGGATCCCCTGATTATGTCTCCTGCAAATCCTAAGATCCAAGTCCTTGCGTCTTTGTTCACTCGTCTTCGCTTCTCTCATCTCCCGAAGAAGCTAAGAATCTATTTTTAATCTTCCAGAACCTGCTATATGACACACCCTATCCTCATTAGGTAATACCAATGGTGACTGCCGAAGGAGGAGAGGGGGGCCAAGCGCCTCCCCTGCCCCCCATAGTTTTCACTAAAGTGGCTGCGAGATATGCACCTTTAGTCCTACCCACGCCTCTTCATGACCTTCCTAAAAATTATATAAAAATTTACCAAAATTTACAGGGGAAGGGGAATTAACTGTAGCCGAACATATAAATTTCTTCGATCAGTTCGTTGATATTCTAGGTCTGGAACACAAAGACGTTCATTTCAGATTATTTGTTCAAACTTTTGAAGGACGGGTACGAACCTGGTTTCGAAGCCTACCCGCAGGGTCTATCCTATCTTATGATGCCTTAGAAGATGCCTTTCTTAGACAATGGGGTGAGAGAAAAGACCACTTATATCATCTAACCGAGTTTGGATCTTTAAAGAAAAGGAATTCAAAAACAGTTATGGAATTTATCCAAAGATTTAATAAATTGTATAATAAGATCCCAGCCGAAGTCAAACCCTCCCAACCTGCAGCCAAAGTAACCTTCGCAGGAGCTTTCGAACTCGACTTCGCCCTTCTCTTAAGAGAAAGGTGGGGGGCTACCTTAACCCGAATGCAGGATGATGCTATAGAAATTGAGTCCAACATGATGGCCTTTGGTAAGTTGAAAGCTAGGATAGAAACGAGGAATAGAGAAACCAGATGTTTTAGGCAACAAGCGGGACCCTCAGGATCTAATAGATCTACAGACGACAAAATGGATGATATGGCTAGGGTAATTAAAGAATTGTCGAATAAGATTTCCAGAATGGAGCTAGACTAATCCAAGAGTGATCCTTTCATTAAAAGAGAATCAGAAGAAACCCCAACCCTCAAAATCAACAAAGGCAGGTTAAAAATGAAGATCAAAAAATCCAAACCCCTTTAAAAAATGAAAATTTTATAGGAGGAAATGACCTAGAAGATTTCGAGGGACTTGAAGAAGACGTGACAAATTTGGGCGACGACTGCATTCATCCCTACGTAACTAAAGAATATTATGAGAGGTCATTGAACACACCCCAACCATCAAATGAAGAATATGATATAAACAACAATGACTTCGCTATATGTCAAGAAATGTCTGATTCCATGACATCTGGGGTCCAATCGAGGTATGACTTGAGGTCTAAAAACAAACCTACTTTGATTCCTCAACCGAAGAAAATTCTCCCTAGAGGTGAAATATATGTGTCTGCCCCGAAAGAGACTGAAACATCCAACAACAAAACAAAGGAGGCAGACTCGTTGAACCTCAAAACGAAGGAAGTTGAGACCCAGACTAGGGAAATCAAGACAGTTGAGACACCCTCACTAGTAAGAAAGCTCATGAGTAATAAGTCAACTCAGACAAATAAGTTAGAGAAGAAAGATCTTGAGGTTTTAACCGGGGAAACGGACAAAGGTGGCGTGGGTTTTAGTGTTGAAAATGAAATAAATAGGATCAAAATACTGATTCTGTTGGTTGAATTAGCAAAAAACCCTGCATATCGAAAACAAATAACCAACGTGATAGGTTGTTCGGATCAAGAAAGTCAATCAGACGAAATAAATTTGGAAGATGACAAGCCAAATATCACTTTCGGTCCACATTTCGAGGGCGCCAAAGACACCGTTGCCCCTTTCTATATCACCCTAAATGTGCATGATCGATTGTTGCATAACTGCATGCTAGATTCTGGAGCTTCACATAATGTGATGCCCAAAGCTATTATGGATAGACTAGGCCTCGAGATCACCTGACCTTACAGATATCTCTACTCTTTTGATTCAATAAGAGTCAAGTGCTTAGGTATGATAAAAGATTTAGTAGTCGCCCTTGCACAGGTCCTAGTCAAAAGTGTTCTGATGGATGTAGTTATTGTTGATATCCCCCCAAAATATGGATTACTATTATCAAGGTCGTGGGGAGCCAAACTTGGGGGATCCCTTCAACTGGACATGACTTATGCCACAATTCCTGTATTTGGTGGGCAACTTACTAGGTTATATAGGGAAACGAGGTTAGCCTATACCGTGAGCGATCCTCATAATCCTAACAATTTTCCTGTTTACATTGTTGATCAAGATCTAGGAAATTGTATTTTGTCTTTTGATGATGGTATAGATAGTTGCACAGAAGAAAACTACATAGACGAGAAATATTTTGAAAATATGCATAGTACAGGGATCTGGAAAATGTTTTTTGACGGTGCTCTGTCATGTGAAGGAGCCAGTGCAGGAGTACTTTTTGTGGCACCTGAAAATAGGTTTGTCGCCCCTTTTTCTTACAGGCTTCAATGGGATATAGACTACACTAACAATGTATGTGAATATGAAGCCTTAGTATTAGGATTGGAAGCTGCCAAGAAACTGAACATAAAGAACCTGGAAGTATATGGAGATGTTGAGTTGATAGTCAAAAATATAAATCGACAATACCATGCCAAACACCCGAGATTGAGAGCGTATAGAAATTGTGCCTGGGATCTAATGGAAAATTTCTTCTCGTCTGTAAATATCCACTTCATACCATGTGGTGAAAATTTGCAAGCCAATTCATTAGCCAAGGTAGCCTCGACTTTCACTCCCCCCATAGATTTTAAATTAAAATACCATATAGAGGTAAGGCACATACCATCCATCCCGAACAACATACAACACTGGTAGGTTTTCGAAGATGAAGAACAGATCAAAAAGTTCCTCGAAGCAGTGGGTGACTTTTTTGAAACTCACATCGATCAAGAGAATCAAAATGATCACATGTGGATCATGCAAGAAGGAGAAGACCCTCAGGAGTTCCGAGAAAAAATTGTCAACCATCGCATGTTAGTTTTAAAAAATAATCAAATTCCAAAGGGACTAATCCCCCTGGAGAGACTTTTCAATCAAAATGACATGCCTTTAAAATCTACTCTTCAACCCAACCAGAAGAGGTCGAAGATTGCGATATAGGGACAAAAGAAGAACCCAGGATGGTGAAAAAATCAAAGTATCTTCCTCCTGAGGTGAAAAATAAGTATAAATATTTTCTTGCACTATATAAAGATGTTTTCGCTTGGTCTTACGAAGAGCTTAGGACTTACGACACTACCATGATCGAACACAAGATACCTTTGAAGCCTAGTATTAAACCCTTTAGGCAAAAGCTTAGAAAAATCAACCCTATCTTATCACCCATAGTCGAAAGAGAAGTCAAGAATCTTTTAGACACGAAAATAATAGTACCACTAAGATACTCTGATTGGGTGGCAAACCTGGTCCCGGTTAGAAAAAAGAGTGGAGAGATTAGATTGTGTGTTGATTTCATAAATTTGAATAAATATTCCCTAAAAGACAACTATCCTTTACCTAAAATGGATCATGTCTTAGAAAAGGTAGTCAGAGAAAATAGGATGTCTATGATCGACGGTTTCTCTAGGTACAATCAAATTGTTGTAAACAAACAAGATAAAGAAAAAACATCTTTCACTACACCCTGGGGTACATTCATGTATGATAAAATGTCTTTTGGTCTAATGAATGCAGGTGCCACTTTCCAGCATGCTATGGATATCGCTTTCGTCGGCAAAAGAGACAAGTTTGTAGTTATCTACCTCGATGATCTAACCATTTTTTCTAAGTCTGACGAAGACCATTTAATACATCTCAAACAGACTTTCGAAAAATGTTGCAGGTATGGTATGTCTTTAAACCCTAAAAAGTCTCACTTCGCCATGCGAGAAGGTAAACTCTTGGGCCATATTATGTCCCGAGACGGAATTAAAATTGATCCCAGCAGGTTTCAAGCTATAGACACAATAAATATTCCTAGAAATGTAAAGGAAATCCAGTCATTCTTAGGAAAGATAAAAATTTTGAGAAGGTTTATCCCAAACTTCACTGAAATTATGAAATTAATCACAGGTATGTTAAATAAAAAAAGCAAGGTAAAATGGACAACAGAGGCCAAAGAATCGTTTGCACGTATCAAGAGGGTTATAAGCGAGGCACCTGTACTAGAAAGACCTGACTATCTAAAGGATTTTCTCATTTTCTTATTCGCTTCCAAGCACACTATTGTCGCGGTGCTCCTCCAGAAAAATAAGGAAGGTTTTGAACAACCGATAGCCTTTTTTAGAAAAAGTCTCAGAGACACAAAACTAAAATACAATATAATGGAAAAACAAGCATATGTTATGGTAAAGGCATTAAAGGCTTTTAGGACTTATGTATTGCATTCCAAGATAATCACGTATGTACCTACTAGCTCTGTAAAAGACATTTTAGTGCAGCCTGACAATGATGGCAGAAGGGGACGGTGGCTCGCAAAAATTCAATAATTTGATCTGGAAATAAAGCCAATGAAGGTGATAAAGGGTCAAGGTTTGGCTAAACTCTTAGCTGAATCCAATTTCAGAGCCCTCGGCATAAATAGCATACAGGGATGTGGAGAAGAGGAAGATATGAATGAGCTCTACGAGCAAACAAGTGAATTCAGAATCAAAGAGAATTTTACATCCTCTGACTGATACAAAAACATAGTATCCTACCTACTGACTTTGAAGTGCCCAAGTGATTTATCTCCATCCAAAGCCAGAACGCTAAAACTACATGCGATCAAATACTGTATATCTGAAGGTAAATTGTTTTGGAAGGACCCACTTGGCATCTTGTTGGTTTGTTTGGTTGAATCTAAAACAGAGAAGGTCATAAGAGAATTCCATGAAGGAGTGTGTGGGGGACATCACGCTTGGAGAGTGACAGCTTATAAAATCCTGAGGGCAGGGTATTATTGGCCTAAACTTTTCTCGAATGTAAATGCCAAAGTCAGGGCTTGCGACCCTTGCCAACTGTTCGCAGGCAAGCATAAAATCCCAGCATTACCTTTAGTTCCAGTCAAAATAGAGGCTCCTTTTTAGCAGTGGGGACTGGATTTTATAGGCGAAATTAACCCCCATTCCAGCGCTCAACACAAATGGATCCTAACCACCACAGATTACTTTACTAAATGGGTAGAGACTATTCCTACCAGGAGGGCTACAGATTCGGTGGTAATAGATTTCCTAGAAGAAAATATTTTATCTAGATTCGGTTGCCCACGAAAAATAGTAACAAATAATGCTCAGGCTTTTAAATCTATGGCTATGATCAGTTTTTGCCAAAAATACACTATTGTACTCGGCCATTCTACGGCATATTATCCCCAAGGAAATGGACTGGTTGAATCTTCGAACAAGAGTCTGATCAACATAATTAAGAAAGTGTTGAATGAGAACAAGAGATCATGGCATGTACATTTAAAATATGCACTATGGGCAAATCGGATTGGCACGAAAAAATCCATCGGCATTTCTCCTTTCCAGATGGTATACGGAACTGACGTGGTATTACCCATAAACTTGGCACTTCCTGTAATGAAACTATGGCAAGATGAGAAAGAAGAACCAAACCACATCACAAGGAGAATAAATCAGCTGATCGAATTACAACAACACAGGGCCGAGGTGGACGAAAGATTGCAAAAATATCAAGACGACATGAAAACATTATTTGACCGTAAGACAAAAGACAGAGAGTTTCTTCCAGATGATTTGGTCTTAAGATGGGATGATAGGAAGGAATATTCGACGAAACACGGTAAATTTGATCATATTTGGTATGGACCATTTAGAGTCGCAACTTTCGAAGGAAAAAATTCATTTTTATTAGAAAATATGGATGGTAAAATCTTCAACGCCCCTGTCAACGGGTGTTATCTAAAACACTACATGAAATAATTGGTTCTCCAAGGTTTTCCATTGTATATACCGGTTTGTATTTGCTTTCTATTTCATGATTCCCTTGAGGTAAGTTTTCAATTTTTATTAATTAGGTCAATATAAATAGAGATACGTGGTTTTCAAATACATTTAACTCTTTTAAAGGACACTCTTTGTGTTTACAGGATTTCGGTTTGCAAACTAAACGAATGAAGAGAGAAAAAAGAAGGTCATGTATCGGAGATTTGCATTCGCCGAAAACAGGTGACAGAAAAGGTTTTCGGTTATTTTAAAAATGGTAAGGTAAAGGTACGAACTCCTGAAAATTCTATTCCTTAAGAAAGCAGAGATCTCCAAAACATCATAAAGGTCCCATAAATCTAATGTTTTTACTTAATTGATTATTAAAAAGTACAGTTACTTGCTCTGGATCCTAATAATTTTAACTTAAAACATAGATAGGTGGTAGTTAAAACAAACAGAAAGTGAAGCATCTCTGGGGAAGGGTTTTCAAAAAAGCGGTTTTAATTTTCAACCCCTGCCCCTCAGCATACAAACATCTGTCTGTCACCTTTCTTTCAGTCTTCAGATTTGTCTTCTTAAAAATGCCAAATGTCTTTTCGGATTTATATACGTAGGGAGAAGAGATTATGTTTAAACTTTGAAAGTTGTAAGCGTGTTTTGGAAAGAAGGCTAGTCTTCACAACTCCTCTGTCTCTTACTAAACAAGTTATGCATAGGTGGATCCTGACGTTTCTAGGTTTTTCAACAGTTTCGAAGGGTTAAGGCTTACTCGAAGGAAAACCCCCAAAAAAATGTTTCCCCTTTTTCTCCCTGCGGACCAAGGTGTTGTGAAAGTCAAAGGAAGGTTGGCACCAAGTAATTAAAGTAAGTTGATAGACCTACATTGAAAAATATTACGCAGATATCACCCCTAATACAATATGATTGCCCCCGCTTCGTATTCTAAAAAGAAAATTATAAGACAAATGATGAAAGGAAAGTCATATCTAATTGTACATCTAGTCTGAAGAGACGATGAAAGGAAATTCAGAAATGAGTTCCCTCGTCTCATCATTTAAATGCATAAATACATTTCGAAGTGGTGAAAGGAAATTCAACAAAAAAGGGGCAGATAACTTCACCAAGGTACTGAACAGGCCCGCTGGCTGTGAAGCAATATCTGAGATATCTGTAAGGTTGTTATACATTAATTTCACTCGGCTCTGGTAATCAACTTTCTCGAGACTGGATCCACATCCTAAGTCCAGACGGGACTCCCTGATTAAAAAATGCAATAAATTTCGTTGGGTGTAGGCCAAAAACTGCAAGATCTGTTAGATTTCCTAGAACTGTTTTGATTTGTCTTAATGCAGACCTAAAATCAGTAAAGAGAGAGAAAGTTGTGAAAGGGACTGTAGCTGAGTGAGAAATATATTTGAGTATTAAAAATCCTTACAGCAGTGAAAGACAAAAAACTTTTCTTCCCTCAGTTTATCTTTTCCCTAAAGCAAGTTTCACAGAAGTGAAACCAGTGACTCCATTTACCCAATACAGGCACGTGGTCTATTGTTCTTCCTGCCTCATAGGAAAACGAGATCCCAAGTTGGAGCCTATGTTGGAGCCGCCTTTTTCATTTGGTTCAAATCTATTTTAAAAGTCGAATGTCGGTTCTTAAGTTCTTTTTCGCTTCATGACATTCACCTACTGAAAATCTTAGTAGTCTCATCATGCGAAATAGCGGGGGATGTGATGTTTCTTAAGTTACCACTTTTTATCATTGAATGAAGGTTTTTGCTTTTTGTACCTCAGAATATCGCTCTTTGGGAGTTACAAGTCACAATATTTACAAACCCCGATGTGCGAGGTCGCGGAAATTTTTAAAAGCTTACCTCAGGTGAAAGCTAAGAGTGAGACCATGTAAACCCCAGTCAAGTGTTGTCGGGATTTTGCGTCTCGACGTTCACTCTCTCCTAAAACATTACCACTAAAACTCTGAAACATGAAGCCATGAAACTTTTACCTAAGTAACCCAGGTTAGAGTCAGGGTTGATTAGTTTTGACCATGATTAAGTTTCTCGATATTTCGCGACTCGACATAAATTCCTCCCAGAAACTATACCTTCGAAGTCCCGAGCCACGAAGTCGTGATATAAATTAAAGCATAATTAATTAAAACACTTAATCCTAGTTACGTCCTTGCTTAATTAAATCTAATCATCACAATCTCGGGTTTTAGAGGCTCGAAAGGTTAGAGTTAAAAGTCCTGATACAGCGAATGTCGAAATGTTGATTTAAATCCTTATTAAGGAAGCCAAGTCAGCATAATCAATGTTTAATGCAAATGATAATAATGCGCAGTTTATGAGGTAATTTCAAATGTTCCTTGCGCCAGCTTGTGCCATGAACCGTCAAATTTTATGGCATTAATTGGAAATAAGGTGAAACAGCAAAGTAAGGATATGATTTTTATTGCCAAAATCTCTATCTAAATATGATTGGACTGTTTTGTTCGTAAGGACATCGATATGTTAAATGGTCGAATATATAGATCTTTTGCTTCCTATTTTATTCATAAAGTTCATTTCTATCCTGCACAGAGAAGTTTTTCTCAGTAAGCTAACTTTTATATGTATACGCATTTTTATTGCATAAGAGCTAAGTTACAATCCCCTGTCATGGCCCCATGAAAAGAAGCAATGGCAAGCGTTGAGGTTTTAGGACAAGGTTCTGATAATGTTTCGGATACTTCACCTCGAAGTGTTGATTTCGTACGAACCTGGTCATACGTCTCAGAGGTTTTGCAATCAAATGTGGTGAACTGTTCGGACGATTCTGGTGACAACGAGAAAGATGACATGACTACCAAATACAAGATCGTCATCCAAGCAGAGATGCACAAAGTAGTGGCTAGGCCACGCCTTCTATCTTACTATGACATGATCCGATGGGTGCTAGATCATGTAGACATCCCTACCAGAACCATCATCAGCGAGCAGAAGGTCATTGTTGGGACCTTTAGACCAGAAAACTTACAGATGATGTACAAGTTACCACCCACGTCAGAATTCACATACAATGCAGAGTTTCTAGAGGGTTTTAAATAGAAGGAATGCGAGCAATACACGAAAATTTTATCTGATTTGATCAAGGATTGGGTCTCACACCTAGCGAAGTTCAGGGCAGACAGCAATGGAATTTATTCCATATCTTCTTTGGAACCACAGTTCAAATATGTAGCGATGATGACCTGTACATTGTATGGGAGGGAAGACACCAAGCATGTTTTCCTCCCATGGGTGCCTTTGATGTACACAGTAGTAGAAGGATCTTCTTTTAACTGGGCCAAAATGTTATCAGATAGTCTGACCAGTCAGATTACAGAATATCGGACGCAGAAAGCGAGCGGGAAAGCAGCTTCATTTTTTATGTCTGCATACCTCATGGACGCAGTATGTTCCATGACGCCTTTTCCCTTGATGAACTGGAGTTGGGCTACATCGGATGTTGAGCTAGTCCATGTATACCATTCTAATCTTTGCGAAGACAAGGCTTCGGATTTCGTATGTGAAATATTCAACTGGGTAATGGTATTGATGCATGTTGTCATCTTCGGTAATCCGCCACCCAGGATATCGGATAGCATCATGAAAAATTTAAGCAGAGTGGCCGATTGGCATGTGGAAAAAGAATTTTCATACATTAGGGTTTTCGGTGCTTCCATCCCTCTACATGCTTTACCCTTACTTATACCCAAAAGTCTTGCTTGTCCTGAGATCGTCAGGCAAACCATAATTGGCGGTATAAGTAAAGAACTAAAAGGGTTTTCAAAAAAGGTATGGCCACCTTTTCCTATTCATTTAAACACCTATTCATTATTACACTTCAGGCATGCAAAGGCCGAGGTAGCAACCCTAGAAGATATAAAGTTGGTTCACATTGAATTCAAGAAACACGATCCACTCAGGGTTGTGAGTAATCATTTGGCCAGCTATGGCCTTAAAAGATTTGAGCACACGAATTCACCTCATGATGATATTTTCCAAGGTGTGAAATCTTATGATGAGGTTTTGGCTCGAATAGAAGCCCTATCGCCCGGAAGAGAGGGCCGATGTCGTCAGATTACAAGAGCATAGGAGGATTTTCCTTCCTCCAGTATTACGGGGTGAAAATCCAATGACCATAGAGGTGCAGAAAACAAAGGTCGAAGGCTCCAAAGATTCAGCACCCAGCCAAGAAGAACAACAGGATAAAGAAGAGCAAGTTGGGGGCCTGAAATAGGAAGTTGAGGCTTTCGATCCTCCAAGCTAGACAACTTCGGTCATTACTCCTGGAAAATATTCTAAACAGGTCAGCAATCCCATCGCCTCCATTACCCCCCTACAGTCTACAAAGGAGATCACAGATGCAGGTTGGATTTTGGGTGAAAAACTGACACCTATATCAGTAGAAGAGCTACCTCTGAATGAATTCTTCTTCGATAAGAAGAGGAAAGTGGTTGTGAGACAAGAAATCTACCAAGAGGTAGGTACTGTCTCTAAGAAATTTAAAATTTCAACTGATGGGAGAAATATGAAGAAAGAAGAATTCGTGATGCAAATAGCAGGAACATTGGGGGATTTCACCACGGCGAACCAATATTCAGTCGAGACCCTAAAAGATCATCTAAAATGAAAAAATCATTTGATCAAGACGTTAGAGGCTAAACTAGCTACAGCAGAAGCTGCTGCTAAAGATCAGGCAAGTGCGACTTTAGAGCAAGCAAGAATAGAAGATCAAAAAGAAATCGAGTGGCTTAAAGTCAATCTCGAATAGACACAGTTGAAGGTTCAGATGAGTTAGACTCAGATAATCCAGTAGGGAGAATTGATAGACCAGCTTCGGGCCAAACTAGAATTCGTCGAAAGCCAGGTAATCGATATCGGGATATTTCAATCCCAAGCAATAGAGATCAGAAAAAGGTTATCGGATTTATTTCAATAGGAGCCTTATTCTATAGACATCTTAATGTTTTCCCATAATTCATACACCATTTATTTCAAATATAACGCAGTTACGGAAAAAGGCCTTTGGTTTGCAATTTGCTTTTAATATTGATTTCTAAAGTTCTCTTTTATAAAATCAAATTGATACAGCATAAAAACTTTTGGATTTCTTTAAATTTTTATGTTCCTCTATGACTGTCCCTGTTGTAAGACAACCCAATATTGAACTTGGCTTGACAGATCAAACCCATATCGCTTTAAATCTCTTTGATACCATAATTAAAACGGCTAACACCTGGGTAGAACTTGAATGTTCATGGGCTACAATTGAAAGGGATATAAACATCCAGGAACAGTTGGAAGCCAGACAGTGACAACCTAGAAATCAACCCTAGCTTCCTTTCCCGAAGGTATACCCTCCTCCCTTTTACATCTTACTAACTTTCGGATGCCTAGACACTGTACTTTTTAAATCCTTAAGTACAGACTCTGGAACAACACTCCCCTTATTTTTTCTCCTGAACTACCATCAGGCTTATCCATTATGACTCTTACATAGGTTCTATGATTCCTATTTCCAGCATCCTATCGATCTTAGATTTGACTTTTTGCTTATATATCGGATTTAGTCTGTATGGTTGTTTTCTTATTGGTCTTTCCCTCTCTCTGAGTGGTATCTTCATTTCACCTAGATCTCCTGCTATGCCCTTCATTTATGTGAACATTATGGGAAACAGGTCATTGTACTCATGCAATAACTTTGTTATGCTTTCCACGGTCTTCTTATCCCAGTAGTCTCCAATGCTAGCCATTTTTGGATTCTCAGTTGTCCCAATGTTGACTTTCTTCACCTTGATTGACGCAACAATTACTTTTGATTCTAGAGGTGGAACTTCAACTTCTCTTTTTCCTTTAGCTTCCTCAATCTGAATATCACATGGATCGTCTTCATATGGTACTTCTTCCTGCACATGGTAGCATGACAACAGTTCTTTCACTGTCTGTTTGTTCCGTTGTGTGTTCGTCTGTTATGAGTTCGACTTTTGGTTCCTTAATGAATATAACCCCTCTTATTTGCTTAAGATTTGCATATATGTTGGGGTTCTCATGCTCAAATAAGAAAGTGACTGTAATATTGTCCAGCTCGTAGTTCATCTGTGCAGTTCTTGGTCCATATACCAATTTGTTGGGATGCCCTCTAATGTGTGTACAAATTGATGAGGTCATTCCTCTGGGGGTGTCATTTTCCACAACGCTCTGCACTTCTCCAAGTTTTATGTTGGTACCCCCTGTCCATCATACTTTTGTTTTTGGTTGCTTCTTTGTTCTGCACTATACCTAATGCATAGTAACCGCTTACATTGGTACCAGTCCTTGATTGTTTCTTTGTGTGTGCTCCACCATCTTGCAGGTGTGGCCTTAAGTGTTATATCTAGTAACGTGTCAGGAATTCTTCTAGATCATTTACCCCATGGAAACTGGGTGGTTCCCCTATCTCTATGGCTACCCATCTTACTGTGCGGTCTATTCTTACGCATCTTCTTGTGGAAACTTCTTGTAGCCTCTGTTGCTAGTTCTCTAAGCCCGTATCGGAATCTGATGCACATGAGGTGATGCTCCGCCAACTGAGTATCCCATATGCAGTTGGGTTTATGTAATCCTCATCTTGCGCAGTTGTTCTGTACAACTGGCTAATTTCCTCCAAGTCCAAACAAGTAGGCTCTACGAACCTTTCCCCTTCTGATGGGTCTAATGGTGCAATGACCCTATATTCTCCTAACTCGAAGGTCATTTTTTGTCTTTAATTTGATTATGGCATGGTTATCGAACTCCCAATCCAAGATGATCAATGTTGGGTAAGGTGTTGTGCCATCCACTATCTCTATTACTTCGAAGTCGGCTTTAGTGCGCACTCCATCCAGATCTATTGTTACTCATTTCAGCCTCTCTATTAGCAGAACTCTTTGTTGGTTTTCTAGTTTCAGTTGAACGAGTGAATATCTTAATATGGGCTCTCCCATAAATTTCCATGTATTCTTAGGTAATACATTGACTTCGGATCCTAGATCCAGTATGATATCTCCCATGTTGAAATCTCCAATGTTGGCGTTCACCCTGAACTCCCTACTTGTTATTCTCCTTGTATGTAGGTGGTTGATTGTTTTCTGTTTTAGATTTCCTTATGTCTCTATGCTACAACTTTATAGCATACTTTGTAATATTTTGACAGAGGATGGATCGTTTAGTAATTTTATGCATGATTGAAAAAATTCTTTGATTGTACTTACTTGTCCCAGGGGTTGCATTTCTTTGGTATGATCCAACGATGGAGGCATCTCGTACTCTGGTACTTCCTTACTATGTTTTTCGGTTGAATTCAATGCAATTTCAGGCTTCAAAGATTCATGTCTATCTTGCTTGAATGTCTCCTTCTCATTCTATGCATCAAGCTACTTCCTTGGTTCGACATTCTTCTTCACCCATTGATGTTGCACTGGCTCTTGTCCTACTACAGCGTTCCCTGTTTTAGCTCCTCCGCGTGTAACTATGTTGATGTTTCTTCCTTCATCCCTTGCTTCTGTTGAAATCCATTGAACATTCTGGTTGTTCTGATTCCTCTTTTCCTAGATCTTCCCTAATAACATAGGACATTCTTCATGTCATGATCTGATGCACGACAATACATACAAGTCGTTGGTGGAAGTGGAAATTATCTTGCATAATGTACTAGTTGTTGAAAATTATGACATACCATTGGTCCTCTACCTCTTCCAAAGCCTCCTTTTGCTCGTCCTCTGCCTCTGTAGCCAGCTCGATCCCCTCACGGCATGTTATACTGAGGCGCTTGGTTATACTTCCTGGTATTGTAGTGGGTTTGTGTTGTGTTGTATTATGGTTGTGTTGTGTTATATGGTTTTTGTGCAATATTATACTTTTGTTGTGTAGTGTTGTATGGGGTTGGTACCTAGTTAAACTGAGGTGTGGCTTGACTGTTCATCATTTCTTCCTGCACCCTATATGCATATGATGTCCTTTCTCTCATTAAATCCATGGTTCTACAGTCTTTGTCATCATGGCCTACTGACTTGAAAAAGTTGCAATATGAGCTCTTTGGGACTATCTGGTACTTCTACATAATTCGGCGGTGACATGGATCATGGCCTTATGTCTTACATATTTTGCACCATATTCCTCCTATTGGTAATGGGTTTGGCATTCCTATTTCCATGCACTGCGCGAATGTTGGACATTCGTTCTTATAGTGTCCTTTTGTCCTGCAAGTGGTACACCAAACGACTTCTCTTTTGTCCTTACTTTTGTTTTGGTTTAGATGGAACGTTAAGTTATTCAAAAACTCCTTCAACTCTTTGATGGCTGGATATGTCTTATGATATTGGTTTTCTTCCAGTTGAAAGGCTTCCTGTAGAGCCTCTGCCTATGTCTGAAAATTATGTTGTCGCAGTGGATATTTTAAGTATAGTAATAGTGAATTGACGAACATTTATCTAAGCTACATATATGACATGAGATATTTCAACTTTCCTTTCGGTCACTTTAATCTTTGGTCAATCTCCCATATGGATTCTCCTAGTTTCTGTCAGATTTCTATCATCTTATTCATGTATTGGTCCTCTGAACTTGGATTCTGAAACTCATTTATCAGCAACTTCTTGATATCTGCAATCGTTCTGGTTGTCCCTAGTGGATTTTTTATGGCTAAACTCATATACCAATCAGGTGTGTGATCCCTTAGTGTGATCGCTAGTTTTTCACGTTTAGTGTCCTCATCTATTATTTGTTTGTCTTCCCAGATATTTTCACAGATAAACAAGTGCTTCTTTGGGTCCTCCAACACTTCTTCTTTGAATTATGGTAATCTGATGGTGGGATCGTTTCGTGACATCTTGAATGTTGAACTACTACCTCTGCGCGGTGTAGATACTTAACTAATGATTCCTGAATTGGCTCCCCCAGTTGTTGTTCCTTGTGTGGATGTACTTCCTGTTGTCTTTCTTCTCCCAAAATTTGGTTGTCTAAATGGTGGTGTTCTTTTTGGTGTGTGGTCTCACATGGGTTTATGGGTTCCACACTGACATTAATATGGATAGGATTGCTGCCTTCTCTTCCCGCTCTTGGACCTATCGTCTTCCTATCATATGTTTCGTGGAGGATTTCCTCAATCTACTCCATAACCTGGAGATCCTCTACCTCCTCTTCATCACTTGCCAAGCCTTCCCTCGCGACTACGGCTCACTTCTTGGTGTTCACTTTGTATTGGTAGGGTACTCCACTACGTGTCTTTCTGGTTGTCTCCATGATCTGCTTGATGTGGTCGTCGTCCATCATGATTGGGTCCAAGGATTCCTCCTTCTTTCCTTTATCTCCTTCCATTTCTCCTTTCTTTGTTAGTGCTTCCCCCCTTCCCCCATGCACGTAGGGAAGTTTAGCTATCTGACTCCATTGTCATTAAACCTTTGTTATAGAAAAATATCTTAATACAAGTATAAAACGATCTAATGTACCTTACTCGAGGCCCATATAGAAAATGTTGATCTGTTGCATTGTACGACTTCATGGTATCTACTACAAATTCTATTATAAAGGCTGCTACAATAATGTCGAGCCAAAAATCTACTACGTGGGTGAATTTGTTATTCACCTACTGTAACTGTGCGATCTGAACCGAGGTCCAGTCTAACCGTTGAATCCGATTTGTTGCGTGGTTTTCCTTCAACCTCAATATCCACTCCTACAATAAATGTGGAAAATCATAGAAAAAGACTTCATGCAGATTAGTAAACACATATTTCTCAAGGTATTTGCACGATGTTACTCTAGGGTTTATGTTATCTTTCTGTGCAAACTCTAGATCCTTTGTCTTTAGCCAGCTTTCAATCTATTCTTTTGTATGATTCCACGGTCTCAACATCCCCTTCTAGTAGTGCATTCTCTCACATTTTTGTCATCAAATTCGGTATTCTTTTGACACATCGTCCGCAGATGTTACATTCTTTTAACAGATCTTCAACATATCTCATCCGCTCAATCCTATGTTGTTCCAACTGGCAACAAAACCATTTGTTGGTTGATTATCTAAGTTATATATTTAATGTGATTGACCCAGGTTCAGGTCTACTAGGGATCCAACAAAGCCTCTAAAACTATCGTCCCCCCTAGTAAACCAGAAGGAAACGCAGTACATGGAGTGCATTGTGCGGTCTCACCCGAGATAGTCTTAATGGGTGATTTCAATACTCAAGTGGTTGCATTCCAAGATTGAATGGAGATTTGTGAAGTGTGTGTTAAGAGTTATATCTAATTATTAAAGTAATATTCGGTCATTCTCATTCATGCATGTAATGTAATTGGATCCATTAATCCATTCATACATCATTATAACATCTACTCATAGACAGTAAAAGAGACACAAGCATTCAATCACATAACATAGGTTTTACTATGGTTCACCCCCTACTGGGCTACATCCACAAAGATCTGGCTCTCAATCTATTCTATTATGGTAGTTCCAAAACTATAGTGCCACACGATTTACAACTCGTTCTCAATCAGGTCAAGATCTTATTATGAGGCGGACTAGATCACACCAGGATCCTCAACCTGTGATCCAACCCTCAAGATCTACCCTCCTAACCCATACAGCTCAACAGCTTACAAAAAAGGTATTGGATTACAATAGTGTTACTGATACTCCATATAACAGAACCCTTGAACTCTCCTCCTTTTTCCATACTCTCCCTTAGACCTCCTAGGTATCTATATATATACGTTTTTGGCTCATTAGCCATTACAATGTATTACAAAAACCCTAACCCTAACATTGTTGGGTCTTCCATGCATGCATGCATGCTACTCTTCACTCCAGTTGTCGCTTTCCTCGTGCATGCCTTTCTTCCCAAAATAGCCTTTATTTCTGATTCAACCTGCTTCCAACATTCTTAAAGTAGTAGTAGTTGTTGAGTACATTTTTATGCTTCCTTTTCACTCTATAAACTATACTTTTGACTCCAAAACCATCCATTTTGCCTCCATTACATTCCATATTTTCCATAAAATAGCGTATGTGAGGTACATTTATCATTCTTTAGCTTAAGAATTGAGTTTTCGAATTTTTGGCATTAAAATTGAAAATTTATCAGAAATTACAGGATTTGACTAAATCTCGTAATTGCTCCTACGTTCGTGTACTTGCAGGACAGTTGGGCAAAATATGAGACTTGGGTCATGATCCTTGATGTACAAGGATTGATGATTATCTATCATATTTGAGATCTGAGCCTTCCATATGTCTGGTCAACGCTGGTCAAACAGGGCCACTTCAGCAGAAAATACCTTGTTTTAGCCTAAAATCATGGATAGTTTTAGATTTTCTTGGGATTTGTTCATATTTTATGGATCTAAAGGGGGTATTCGACCTTCCTAGCATATATTGTGGATCTGATCATGATCTTTAGGAGATTTATTAGCATTATTAGTTTCAAAACTCTTGTATAAATACTCTAAGGCATAGACTAGTATGACACCATTGGATGTGAATGAAGAAACTTTGGAATTTGCAATATTGAGATCAGTTCTGCATTTTGTTCTTGATAATGTTTATGATATGATGATGTGAATGTTGTTGGAAGCTTCTTCTTAGCTGAGACAACTCAAGTGTACAAGTGAAGCATTGGAGGGCCCCCTTTGCCAAACTAGTACACTCTTCCTTTATGTTCTTTTCAAGTAATCTTTGATACATGTTTTAGATCAGATCTTGT
>SNQJ01S0012538.1:264199-321149 GCA_010110895.2 Picea sitchensis
TGACCTTTATTACATCCGAATACATTGATCTACCTATGTGCGGGTTAGGACCTTAACAAATTTTCATTGGAAAACCAAGTAAAATTGGCCAATCAAAATTCTCCAAAAATATTTTCATTATTACCTTCTAGTTTCATTCTACAGCTTCAAAAGTTTTATAAATTTTTATCTCCAAGACTTGAGGACAAGTCAATAAATAAGGCTAAGGGGGATAAGGTATACATTTGAAAACCTTTCAAGCCTTCTACAGATGACAGCATGCATTTCAAAAAGAAACTTCATCCAGCAGAGGGACCTAAGAAGAATATCAACTTCATTCAGCAGAGGGACCTGAAAAAATATCAATTTCATTCAACAGAGGGACCTGAGAAGAATAATAAGCAATAGAAATACAGGAGGAAATACTTGCAGCAACATTCCAGCCAGCTTCAATCAGGCAAAGACAATGAGCAAACAAGTTAGTATACATTTTCCTTTTTAATGCTTTAAATTTGGAAAATTCTTCATAAGCTAAGAAATGATAAATATCCTATCTTTCCCTTCCCCTACATCATATTTTCATCACTCCATTTTCATATACCTCAAAAGAATCAAAAATGGTACTCAAAGGAACCAATTTCGGTCTCCAAGGGAGTTATAAGGAAAGGATCAGATTTCAAAATTCAAACACATTGTTTTTGAGTTGTAAACGCTCTGTTTTATGAAGATATAAGTTGCATACACACAAACTAAATTGTTGTTTTCATAAATGAAAGGTTGTTTGCATACACATTAAAGAAAGGGGTCATAAGAAGAAGGTTTTACGCTTGGCAAAGGGGATGGTCACTCAAGGAAACGAATTAAGGGAGTTATAAGTCAAATGAACACATTTTCTTAAAAAAAAACATTTCTTATGATGATTACAAGGAAGAGGGAAAGTACAAAGGTACAAATAAAACAGCACCTTCAGCTATGATCGCTGTACAAATGCATTTTTTTTTAAATGATAAAAACCCTTGTCTAAGTTTCCTCCACAACGATTTTTCTCCCTTCCTAAAAAGTGTTACGACTTAAACTCTTTTCATGTGTTGTGTCTCACTTGGACGCTCCCCAGATTCGAACCGCCGATGCATTCCTGTGCATATTTTACCTCCATACTCCAAACACATGTATTAAGCGTTGTTTCAAACACGCCAGCACCATTCCAAACAAAGAATCCCTACGTTCTAGCAAAGTGTTCCCTCCTACGCCTTCCTATCCCGAAATATCTAATAAATAATGAATTGTATGTTGACAATTTCACTGTCAACATACAACATTCTCTCCCTGTGGAAGAAAACGTGGAAGTTGAAGGAGATGTGTGGTGAGAAAAGGCAAGAGAACGTGTTCAAGAAGGAGTCGGCCAGTGAAAGGTAAGTTCGAATTCAAATAATTGTTAAATCTAAGTGCAAAATTCGACCTCCTGAGGTACATTTTGAGAACAGAAATAGTTCATTTCTAGCAGAGGTCGATTGTAAGAAGGAAAACTGAGTTGGGTGTCAACAAGAAGCCTGAGATTTTTTTTTCGAATTACCAAGTATGCCCTTACATCAAAATTTTATGATTGAATAACAGAGAGCAGTTTAGAAATTTGAAAAATATGAGATTTTCTTTGTTTTTCAACAGAAAAATCTTATTGAAGACCATTCACATAATTAAATCCAAATAGAGTCTGCAAGTTTAAAAAATCTTGGTCGAAGAATATGCAGGGTTGAAACTTTTGACAAGAATAGACCTCCTTTTTATAAACAGTGAAAATATTTTAGGGTCTTGCTCTTAAAAAATTGGAAAATGGTGTCTAGGTATGAACCAGAAAAGCTTGATACATCATAAATTCATAAGGATTGTATACAAATTCTTGAGCAAAAACAGTGGATATCTTTCTTTGAGAAGTTTGATGGATATTATGAGGAAGTTGCCTTAGAATTTGCTCATTCATTTGATGGGGAAAGGGCTACTGTTGGAAACCTTACTATTAGAATCTCTGAAGATATAATTGCACATGTCACTGGACTTCCTCAAATAGGAGAAAGATATTTCAAAACTAAGCATTTTAAAGATAAATCATGGGCATCTTTTATTTCTAGATCTAGGGTGGCAGCAGTCAATTGGAAGAAGGGAATCCCAAGGAGTTGGTTGATTCATCCTTGGGATTAATTAGCCTATCTCATACAGAAGTTTATAACTTGTGAAGGAAGATTTAGCATTATCTACCTATATCGCATCAAGCTGCTCCAACATTTAAAAGGTGACTGTGAAATTAACATGCCCTATTTTCTACTGCAAAGCCTTTCTAACATGGCTAAGGCCATCCAAAAACAAGGGAGGAATACAGAAAAGAGTCTATATCATTGTGGCTTCATTAAAATGATCATTATATATGAACTACAGAAGCATAACTTGACTTGGCAGTAGTTTATCATTGAAAATGGTTTTGAAACAGTAAAGGAGGAAGAAAAAGAGGAACAAATCTTGGTCGTGACCGATGATGAGGAAGAAATACAGAACCCCAAGGCAACAATCTCAAAACAGCCTATGGGGAGGAGAAGAACAAGAAGCATGGTGAAAAGGGAGAAGGGATTTGAGGAAAAAGACAATATTTTTACCACATATGAAAGAAAATCAAGGAAACGCCAACAAGTTCAAAAAGGACAAATACAAGAAAGTGATGATGAAGCACAACAAGCACAGTATGCACATATTCAGACTCTGGAGGCACAATCATTGGAAAATGATGATTTTGAAGGAAAAGAAACTTCCACATATGAGCAAATGAGAGAATATGTAGAACAATTAATTCAAGATATGAAAGAAGAAACTCAAACTCCACAGACAGTAGAACAAACAGAAGAAGTGGTTGGTGGGTCCACATCAGAACTTGATAAGAAAATAAATAAAATGAAGAGAAAAATCAAGGAAATTGAAGTCCTGGAAAGATACATAAAAACAGAGAATGAAATGCTAAGGACTCAAAGCCATAAAACACAGGAGGAGAATGAAACCTTGAAGAAAAATAACAAGAAGCTTCAAAATAAAAACAAATTAATCTCCAAACAGGCCTATAAATGGTTTCAACAAAAGAAGGCATATAAAGAAAAATATCAAAGAATGAAAGCTCTCCATACAGCTCGGGTTAATGTGGAGACATTATTGCAGGCGGCAGAGGTGGTAGAAGATCATTCACAGAGGTTCAAGAACATTTTGTTTTTGTGCATGAGGACATGCAAAGACTTCCTCTTGGGAGAGATGTTGAGTACATTTTTATGCTTCTTTTTCACTCTATAAACTATACTTTTGTCTCCAAAACCATCCATTTTGCCTCCATTTCATTCCATATTTTCCATAAAACAGCTTATGCAAGGTACATTTATCATTCTTTAGCTTAAGAATTGAGTTTTCGAATTTTTGGCATTAAAATTGAAAATTTATCAGAAATTACAGGATTTGACTAAATCCTGTAATTGCTCCTACATTCGTGTACTTGCAGGACATTTGGGTGAAATCTGAGACTTGGGTCATGATCCTTGATGTACAAGGATGGATGATTAGCTATCATCTTTGAGATCTGAGCCTTCCAGGTGTCTGGTCAACGTTGGTCAAACAGGGCCACTTCAGCAGAAAATACCCTGTTTTAGCCTAAAATCATGGACAGTTTTAGATTTTCTTGGGATTTGTTCATATTTTATGGATCTAAAGGGGGAATTCGACCTTCCTAACATATATTATGGATCTGATAATGATATTTAGGATATTTATTAGCATTATTAGTTTCAAAACTCTTGTATAAATACTCTAAGGCATAGACTAGTATGACACCCTTGGATGTGAATGAAGAAACTTTGGAATTTGCAATCTTGAGATCAGTTCTGCATTTTGTTCTTGATAATGTTTATGATATGATGATGTGAATGCTGCTGGAAGCTTCTTCTTAGCTGAGACAACTCAAGTGTACAAGTGAAGCATTGGAGGGCCCCCTTTGCCAAACTAGTACACTCTTCATTTATGTTCTTTTCAAGTGATCTTTGATACATGTTTTAGATTAGATCTTTCTATAGATGAGTTTATTCTTTGTTGTAGTTAGATGAATTCCATAGTTAAGTAATATGCTTAATGTTTCTAAGCCTTACTCATATTGTGAATGATTTCTTGAATAAGAATTCAATGTGTGGTTTGCTTTCAAGCATTAGGATAATCATAAATGCTTTTTGAATTATTTACGCTTTCAGTACTTTTGATTTAATAAGAATTGGTGATAATTGCTAATGAATGAAAGAAGACAATGAATGCATCTCTTGAATAAGATTTTTGTCTTTTTAGCATTGATAAGCCTTAGAACTAGTTCAAATATCTTTTTGAATGCTTAATGTTAATACTCTTTAGGAAAACCTTTGTTGATTAGTGTTATGAGATCTATGAATAGGACTTCTGAATAGAAGCTTAGCATCTCTTCTATATTCAGCTCTTAGAATAGGTTTTGGTTTATTTCCATTTTTGAACAAAATTTGTCTCTAAATCCATACATTTTGGATGTGCCTCTAAGTCTTACAAACACAGGATTGACAATCATTTTCACTCTAATTTACATCAGTAGATTGGAGCCTAACAGTAGCCTCAATGAAACTCAACATGAAAACGAAAGAATAGAGCTTTTCCATATAAGGGTTATTTCAAAGAATACCAATATAGATACTCTTTTTGATACTGGATCTCAAGCAAACCTCATATCTTAAAACATTGTCATGAAATTAAAACTGGAAATTGTTAGCACCGTCATTTTTTCAGTTAGAGTCAGTCTTAGTCGAGTCATGGTTCGTGTGTCAAAGCGTGTGAGGTCAGGTACCGAAAAATGAATGGGTCAAAGTCAGCAAGTGGTCGATTGGCCCTTAGAGTTAGAAAGGGACGTTAGAATCAAAACATGTGTAAGTGGTAAAGGTCTTTTCCCAAAGAGTCGGGTCCTATCAGAAGAGAAGGTTTTACGTGCCAAAGGTCGAGGAAAGTTGTTAAATATAAGTCACGTCGGCAGATGCAATGACCATCATCAGCTCATTATGAAGTCAGAAATAATTATAAAATCATGGCGCTCATATCACGTATACTCTACAACTCTTACCAGTTGTACTTTACACGCCCCAAAGTGTACCTGTCATGTGGATGTGATGCAAAAATATTCGTCTTGCTTCAAAACCTCCAGTCACCATGGATTTAGTGTCCCCTGGCACGATTCCATCTCTCGCCCTCCCAATTATAAATTATGGTTGCTTTGCATGTATTTTCTCCACCAGCCAAGTTTATGCACTATCTCTAATTCTTCCCGCGAGCCTTAAGTTTCTCATGGTGGTTAATTTGTTTGCCTTCAGCTGCATCACAAACCTAGGTCAATCAAGATTACCACCTTGGGTCCATGCTAAATCCACCACACGCAAAACAAATACGCGTTGCACCATGGAAACATCCCAGAACATAAGGAAAGGTGCGCAAAGTAGCATAAATGTGGGGCCTGAACCTCAAAACTTGATGTTGGTAAATGAAGATCCGGATGTCAAAGCATCTTTTGAACATGTCGAGTGCATGGTCTTTTGTAGGAAAATCCAAGGATTCAACGTGAAACTAGTGGAACAGTTCGCACTCATATTCAACGGGTTTTGCGCAGTAATTGCAGGAATCACTTTCCAGGTAACGAAGGAAACTTTGTCAGCCACAATGAAAATCCCTCCACCTGGTGAAAGGTGGTCTAAAGGCATGCCTTTGGACACACTATGCTACAAGGATTTCATCAAACCAAATTGTTTAAATGAGAAATTTGAAGCAGGTGTTCCAAGTAGATATTTGTGGGAGGCTTTTCGGAAGCTCCTGAGGGCGATTAGAAAATATTTCACCTGTGAAGGGAGATATGATAGAATAAACCCACATCACATCATATTGTTGATGCATTTCATGGGAAGGAGGTCGTTGAACATGTTGTTCTTCTTTCACCAAATCCTCCAAGAAATGGTGGACAACATCCAAATGGAAGCAAACCAGCCGAAGAAGAAACTATCTCACGTCTTGCTAATTAAATTACTGATAGTTGAGGAGATGAGACGATTGGGAGAAAAATGTGATTCATTTCTTCTCACAGCTAGCATCCCTAAGGACCCCCAAAGGAGATTCCTTTTCACCCATGGGAAAAGTAACATCCCATCGCGTGGAGGCAGAAATGGGAAGGAATGTGGAGGGAGGAAAGACATTGGAATCCCCATCTCCCCAATAGTCGATACCCCAGAAGAGGGGCAGGCCAAGGAAGAACAAAGAGACCAAGGAGGCCCAAGTCCTGAGTGAGTTGTGTGCAAATCCAGACGTTGAATAATTACTCATACGAGCCATTCAGTTGGAACCTGTTGAAGGTCCATGTCGAGAAACCTGCGGCAAAAGGAGAAGGACAGACATTGAAGGAATGGATATTTGCAAACCATCGCAGTAGCTAAAGCAAGCACAGATCATTATTTTTTAGCTATACCAGGAGAATAGGGAGCTGAGACAACAGTTAGCAGAGAAGACCCTCGAGGCATCAGCATCACAGGGATGAGAGGGAAATGCGACTTAGATCAAGAGGCAGCTCAGGGAAGCGCAAGACACAATCATCCAGCTACGTGAAGCATAGAGGATGTCGAAATATATATTTGCAAAGAACTTCAAGAAATGTGGTTCGTCCCTGGAAAACGTTCACGCGGCTCTAGCCAATGCGCAGAAGAGGCTGAAAGGGAATGCAATTTTTCAAAGACAAGTAATGAATATGAAAAGGCACAACTGGTCTCTCGGGAGAACGCTTCAGATATCAAAACTGCAGACAAGGCTAGAAGCATGATTGATAGACTTTGTTTTTGTCTTCTCAAACGTGGTGCATATTTTGTCTCCCCGTGTCATGTTTCCTACCGGAAAGTAGGGACTCTAATAGGTACCCACATGGCAAGCATACAATGTGTACGCTAGAGACCCATCTATTACAAAGGATAGGTGTATGTTGGACATGTGACAATTTCAATAAAGGTGGTTTCCTCTAGATGTTGTTGTCATATTGGAAACACCTGCGACAGTCTGGGGTTACCCGCCACATGCACGCTCTAGCAAATGATCGCACGGTAGAAATCAAGGTCGTTACAATGGGTGGTAGGAATCTGACAGAGCACTTGATCATCCAGATACCATGTCAAAGGATAAGCATCGACACATAACTCCCTAATAATGAAATCTTGTTCATGACGAAACCGTCATGGAAAAAACATTGGTTATTGTGCGATCGAGTACAATCAGTTTCTATTTTTAGTAAAGTGCCATATGAAGAGTCATCTAGTAGAGAATAGTCATAGCCTAATTTCTAGGGATAGTATTTAGAGAGAATGTTAGCCCGAGTGGCACAGCCTTGTCTATATATTTAGTCTTTTCAATGTAAGCTAGGTTAGTTGGAAAAATAGTGTAGACAATGACTATTGAATGTAGCTTTCAAAATCAATTGAAACTTAATGCAAAGGTCATGAAACTTTGACGAAAATATTATAATGGTAGTGGTTTGATGTATTGTAATATCTCTTTATGTACGTGCTTTCATGTGTTCTTTATATTCATATCTATATTTTGTCTGAATCTGAACATTATTTAAATCTAGAATTCACTACGCGGTGCTCTAGATTTCGTCATTTAGATGATTGTGTTTCTTCTAAGTGAACTCTAAATTCATCCCCAGCGGTGTTGTGAGTTGCTTCATGTGTTTTTCTCTCGCCACACACAACGATTTTTAACTAAAAGATTGTTTCTTACTTAGCCTTTATCCTCTCAAGTTTAGTCACCAAGTCATTTGTTTCTCTCGTTTTCTTAAATTGACTCCATAGCCCAAGGTCTTGCTTTCTTTCACCAATAGAACCAGAAATATTGTACGAAAGTTTTAAATCTAGCCGACAGTTTAAAGCCATAACCTATACAGAGACAAAGTCTCGGAGAGAGCCCTCTCTAGGTCATAAAGGCTAGTTTCTAGCCTTAAAGTTGGTTTGTAGGTTTCCTATGTCATTCGTTTTCTCAGATGAACAAAGTTTACAAAGCGCTAACATTTTGGTGTCATTGTTGGGGACAAAATTGAATGAAACTTTACCTAAGAGAACGACTAAAGTTATAGTTTAGACCCATGAGGGTAAAAGTGGGCCAAACATCGATATTGGATAAAACCTTTACCTTGGCGACTCCAGTTAAAGAGACCAGTAGCACAAAGTAGCACAACTCAAGAACCCTAGCTCCGAAGAAAATTTATACCAAAGCCAATCCTGACCCGAACCCTATAGAGCTTGTGTGTGATCCCGAGAAACTTTTTTGCATGGCAACGGAGTAGGTGCCAGACCTATTCTATTACCTGGACAGAAGCTTGTCCTTACCTAAGGACAGTGCGCAAACTACTGACGACCTCGACTTTGACACCCTGTTCAAACAAACCTTGTTCAGGTCTAAATCTGAAACCAAGCTAGATGATATAGTCTTCTATGAGAAGAGGTTTATATATCTTATACCAAACATAATCCTGCAAGATTCCATAGTCCATGCTCAAAACATCCCACAAATCCCAAACTCCCCTAGATAAATGGCTTCTAGATTTGCTCCTCTTGCCCTTCCAGCCCAACTGCATGATTTGCCCCAAAACTACAACCAAAGGATCAAGCTATATGACGCTAAAGGAAACTCCTCTGCCCAAAAGCACCTGGATTGGTTCAATGATTGTGTTGATCTAGAATATGTGGATCATGAAGATGTGAAGATGAGGTTGTTCACACAGACTCTTTCGGGTGAGGTTAGAAAGTGGTTCAAGGCCCTCCAAGCAGCAAGCATCCCCAACTTCATCGCGTTTGAAACGTCATTCATTGCTAGATGGGGAGACAAAAATAATCCTTTGCAGCTATTGACATAGTACAACAATATGAAGAGAGCGTTGGAGGAGATGGTGCAAGAGTTCTTGGCCCATTTCATGAGGGTATACAACTCAATTCCCGCAGAAGTCCAGCTACCTCCCGGGGGTGCGCAGCTTCGATACGTTGAATCCTTTGACAATGATTTCACCTTGTTGTTCAGGGAGAGAAGATATGCTAATTTAGACACCATGATGAGTGATGAAATCGAATTTGAGGTAAACCTGATGGCGTCGGGAAAGATCAAACAAAGCTTCAACAGAGGTGGGAAGAAACCCCAAGGAGATGCACAGCCATCGACTTCTTGACCCTTGGAGGACAAGTTTGACTTAATGATGAAGACGATGGAAAAGCTGATGGAAAGAATGTCCATGGGAAACAAGCATGTTTCCCAAGAACAACATGACCTCCATCCCAGAAATCAGAACCTTAGAAGAGGTCTGATCCCGTAGATCAGGTAGAGGGAATAGAGAGACCAGGGAGACCAACAAATAAGGCCCCCATTCCAAAACAATTATGAGGACAAAGATTTTGATCACATGATTGAAGATCAAATGCATTTTTGCGATGACATGGACACATGTGTGTTCTTGGAAAAGGGATAACATGATAAATACATGAGCGAAAATGATGATATTATGTTGGAGACTGATGACGTGTTGTCATGGGAAACGGAGGAATTCGGGAAGGGTTATCACAATGCCATCATGCAGCTCCAAAATCAATAACACCTTATGAGTAGAAAGGTGTCTACAGAACCTCATCAGACGAATCACATAAGGGAACCTCAAGCGAACACCCCTTCCATGAGATGACCAAAGAAAGACAACCGACCAAGGATGCGACTGAAAAAGGAAATTCAAAGGAGGAGGTTCTGAGGAAAGTGCCAGAAACAAGTCGGGAGACAGGCGTCAAGGAGGTATAAAAATCCCCCCCCCGCCTTTAAATTTAAAAACAAAATGGCCAAGATTAAAATCTCCATCCCTTTAAACAAGCTCATCAAGAAAGGAGAATATTGGGTTCATATTATTAAAATGTTAAAGAGGGAGAGACTCCCGACACCCTGAATGTCCAGGATGACCACCTTGTCATTTTGTTTGGTCTGTGTGTGGATGAAACAGGAAATACTGAGGATGTTCCCCCATTCTATGTCAGCCTCAAGGTCTATGACATGACTTTGCATAATGCCATGTTGGATTCAGGCGCATCTCACAATCTCATGCCTAAGGTGATCATGGACGAGTTGGGTTTGGACATCACCAGGTCCTATAAGGATATTTTTTCTTTTGATTCAAGGAAAATGAAATGTTTGGGTCTAATCAAAGATTTGGTTGTATTGTTGTCCCAAATCCCTTCTAAGAATCTGGTTATGGATGTGGTTGTGGCCGATATACCCCCTAAATTTGACATGCTATTTTCCAGGTCGTGGGCCACAAAATTGAAGGAAACCATGTAGATGGATATGTCATATGCCACTATTCATGTATTCAGACAAGAGAGACAGGTGTACAGAGAGGTGCTACTCAAATACATGGTGAGTATCAAAACCCATCCGAATAACCACCCTATCTACTTGTTGGCAGCCACTAGTAATTTTTTATTCTTATCACAATCAAATTTCCCACAAAGAGATTATATCTTTATGTAGCTGTCATCACCTTATGTTTGTATATATTTATGTTTCTGAGTTTCAAGGCGATGATTGGATTAAGCTTACCTTATTGAGTTTTTTCGTTTGCATTTTCATTTGTTTTGTTTTAAATTCATGACTATAAGCATGAATTTAAATATAAAACTTGGTCTTGGTTTCATATCTTTTACCTTAGAAATGTCTCTTTGAAGGCACCCATATATGGTTAAAACTCAAGTCTTATGAACTTATTAATTAATCCACTATCAAAATATTTGTATTATTGTGGGTATCGTGACTTCATTGGTTCTATAGTTAATTGATTGAATTAATTTGTGAAATGGTCGAATGCATTAAAACGTTGGCTTAATATTTGATATGGTTTTCATAAATTCAACAGTCATATCAGCATTCATGTAAATTGGTACAGGCGTGTTGTACCTACATTTTCAATTCACCTTGTTGGCATGAATATTAATGATGACCATTCATTATGTGTATGGGGTTTTGTACTCTGAAGGGTTTGGCACTCATTGTGAGAAATGGTTCGTTGTTTCACGAGACCTCTGCTTTTTTTTTGTTTTCCCCAACTCTTTTTTTCAATTTATGACAGTCCCAAAACCTTTCATTTTTTCGTGCCATCACAGTCCTCTTAGACCTCTCTCTATTTCTCATTCATTAGAAACCTAAACCTATCCCTTGCGATATTTGTTGTATCCTTTTCACAGTAGAAATGGCATTCCTGGTTCATATCGAGCTGAACAGATGCCAAGCTCTTTTGTCCCATGATGATGCCATAGATGACCTGAAAGCTCATGGGTGGGATGTGTTCCTCAAGAAGTTCGAAGGCTACAATCTCCAAGTTGCACGGGCCTTTGCACAGACTTTTGACGGTTTTAGGGCCAAGGTCAGGGATGTACATTTGGAAATGGTAGAGGATTTCATAAGCAAGGCGACAGGACTCCCATTAAAAGGTGGGAGGTGGTTTAAGAACACTAAAATAGAGGATGTCCCATGGAGTTTATTCATGGCTTCTCGCAAATCCACTTGTTGTACAAAAGGTATTCCCATTGCTTTTCTAAAACCTAGATGGCACAATCTCGTTTTAATTTTGAAACAATTTGTCACATGTGAAGGCCGATATGGGCTGGTTTTTCTGTATCACATTCAGTTGCTTATGATTTTCATAGGGTTTGAATTGAATATTCCATTTTACCTGTTAATGAGCCTTTACAAAATTTCTAAGCATTATAAGGGACAGAGCATGAATTCTTTGTCGAGTTTGTTTCATCACAGACTCATTAAGATACTATTGGTTTCTCACCTATCGTGAATCAGTGATAATTGGGAGGGATTACTAAGGCAAAATGGCTTCGCCTAGTTTGACGATACAGTCAACCCTCATTTAACTGTAAACATCAATTTGGATAGACCAATGACCGAAAGTTGTTGGGCACTTTAATTGTCTAATTAAATAGATAATTAAGGTGTTCAATATAAATTGTCAAACCCAGGAAATTTTTGTTATTGAAAGATAATTGTACACGGTCTATGTTGGATTACAGAAGCAGCATTATTCAACTTGCAGTAAGAAACCAAATTGAAAGGTTGAATTTTAACACATGTTGCTGACACAGCTAGAGATTCTATAGAATTGAAATCACACTTGCATGAATGAAATCTTGAACTGATGGGTGCATAAGAATCCTGGATTATCTAATCTATTCTAACTTTCTATTTTACTTTTGCAGAAATAAACGTTTTGCTACTTGTTGAAAGGAAACCTACTTAACTGCAGAAAAGGAATTCACACTTTTGTTTTCAGAGATTAAATTTAATGCAGGAAAGGAAAGCAATTCTCTAGCAGTATCGAACAATTTAATCTAATTCTCATGAGACACACAGATGTGCATTAAACAAAAAAGAAATGACTGTAACAGAAGATATATGCTAGAAATGCTAAACAGATCAATTATCCAAATCAAAGCAGTTAATCTAAAATAGAAAAACATAGGGGAGTCTATGAGGAAGGTGGGACCTTTCCCTCTCACTGAATCCACTCGAAAATAGACTACAGTAGGTTAACAAAACTCAATCCACTTATTTATTGATTCGCCAAAAAAAGGTTCAGATACAATGTGCTCTTCTTCACTCTCTGTTCACAACTAAAATTCAATAGTAATGATTACAAAGGCTCTGCTATTTAAAGGCAAAGTTATTCAGTTGAAAATGGACTCAGAACAACTTTTAGAATCGAAGATTCTCAAGCTGTTCGTATGATATACAAAATCTGTTAAATTATCTTCATCATCAATGTGAACCAAAGCGTGTAAAATCCTTGAGGATCAGTCTTCATGATTTGAATTTGCATGAGGGACCAGCTTCCAAGATCGGTGGATATCTGTTGCAACAGGTGTAGCAGCTTCCAAAAAGGGTGTGCAATTGTTATAGTCATGTAACAACATACAGAGTTGATGCACAGTTGTAACAGCCTTGTGTAACATCAGTGATCTTTCTTTAAGACTTGGTTGTTCTACACAGTTTAATCATTAGTTTGAATATTCATGGGTAAAATATGAGAAACGCTACCAATCCAACATGTTAAAGTGAATAAAATATAAAAACAAGATTAATGATGCATACCTTGGGAAAAAGGGTCTTAGCAACAATTATTAGGCATTTAGCATAGAATTGGTAAGGTTGAATGAGAAAAAGAGATGGTGAAAAAGGGACATTTTTGGGTCCTAACATGCCCCCCAACTGAAAACATTGCATGTCCTCATGCAAACCTCATTCAATCTTGATAGTGAGTATGATTTAAGGAGGTGACTCCTCCAGTGCAAAATTTGCAAAATTGTTAAGACAAACACTAAGTACCAGTATTGGAAAAACCTATGTGTACCCCCAACATCTATTATTTTCAAAAATTTGTCTGTGTTGCTTTGTCTTTAAGAACAGAAGAAGTCTGAGTTGCTAGAGTTATGGCTGGTAAGTGTAACAGAGGTGTTTGTTTTAAAGTTGTTGGTAAACCAGCAGCTACTTTATGACATCGAGATCTCCTCTAGCTTACTGGTTCTTGTGGAACAGTAAGGTCACATTTTGTTTTTACTGAGAAATTGGTTGGTTCCTTAGCCTATCCATTCATTGGTACTTTGACAATTTTATATATTGCCTGAAAATAAATATCACCACATAGGTAGCACATGTGCTCTTCATTTTCCTTCATAACAGTTGTTGCCTGAGCTAATATTCCCAAAGTTGAATTCCTTGAGTTCCTTTGTTGAGCAACTTACAATTCCTTGGTTAGGGAATCTAACTGTGCTTTGAGGTGGTCATTTTCTTTCCTTAGTTCATCAATTTTGGCATTCTCAATACTTTGTATATTCTTTTCAATCTGAGAAAATAGTTGAGCAAGTGGCACATCATCATTATCCTCTCTAGTTTATGTAACTGGTTCTTGTGTAACAGTTACATCTGGCATGACTAGTTCTTGTGTGGCAGCCTCTTCCTAGTCAGTTGGTTCTTGTGTGACAGCCTCTTCCTGGTCAACTGGTTCTTGTCTGACAGCCTCTTCCTGGTCAGTTGGTTCTTGTGTGATAGCCTCTTCCTGGTTAGATGGTTCTTGTGTGACAGCTAATTTCAGGGAAGAGACTGGTTCTTGTGTAACAACCTCATTTTGAACAGATTTGGATAATGGGTGAAGAATGGGCATTGTTTTCTCTATATTTGTCCATCCAACTGTAGCTTCAACAAGTCTTGCTGACCTAGTTCTCCTTTTTGGTAAAGTAGATATAAAAACAGAATATCTCCTTTTAGCTTCAAGAGAAGGAGGGTGTTCTTCGATAATCAAGCGAGAATAAGGAGGGAGTTCTTCAACAACCATACAAGGAGGAAATTTTGGGATGCTGGGGTCTGGTAATATATGTACCTCATCACCTGATGAATGATGTACAGAATCATCAAGCAGAGCCAATGATTCTGGTGCAACTCATTGACATTCTGCCTACAAGGATGAAATAGTGTCTTGGAATTCCTTGCACAAGGTGAAACCAAGAATTCGTACCTCCATAAAATCAGTTAGCCTTTCACTTAGATTGGTATCATTGATATCAAAATCTTGAAGTGTCTGAGTATCAGCAAGATTAGGACACTCTGTCGCAGCAACTTTGTCGATATCTTTCTGAGATTTCCTTCTAGATCAACGTTTTATTTTCTGAGGCAATTCAGTGGAATTGATAGTAGGGGTTTGAACGGTTGTTGCAGCAATAGAAGGATTCTGAGTTATTGTTGGCTCAACAGTAGAAGTAGTTGCCATGTTGTCAGTTACAATGGGGGCCTGAGCTTATGTTGCAATTAACTTTTCTGACCTAGTTTGCTTCCTTGGTAAAGCAGAAATAGGGGCAAGAGTTGCCCATTTCTTGGCTTTAGGAGTAGGAGCAAGTTATGTAACAACCTCTGTTGCAGCCAAGGACTGAGGCTCGTGAGGCTCAATCACATATGTATGAATAGGGTTAAGTTGTGTTGATTGAATATTGTTGAGGTGTTTCTAAGCTGTGTGAGAGGTGCTTCTGATTTTGCGTTTGGTATTCAGAGTTGAGTTTCGGGGAATTACAATCGAGGTTTCAACTGTTGGTGTCGTTGAGGACACATGGGTTGACTATTCTGGGTCGGCTGTAATAGCAGGTGTAGCAGTTGATTGGTCTAGTTGGCTGTAACAGCAGGTGCATAAATGGGTTGTTCAGGGTTGGCTATGGAAGCAGGCACAATAGATGGCACAAGAACTTTAGGTAATGGGTCATGACAGAGTCCCATTCCTCTATGAATCAACAGGCCTATGAGTCTATGATTGGAAAGACAATTCATGGGGTGCTTGGATAATTTGACGAACTGAGCCATATTATGAAAAGACTGAAGAATATAATAAGGCATGTTGATTAATTTCTGATGTCTTAAATGGGATAGTATGATAAAGTTAGAAAAATAAACAACTTGGTATCCTCCTTCACAGATAATGTACCTTTTGATAAATTTTGTGACTTTCCCCCAGGGTGCTGGTAAGGAATTGACATCGACACCTTGGCCCTTGGTCTGCACATGGTCATCGTTCACGAGAAAATCCTACTATGCTTTGGGAAGATGTGCTTTTCTGCTAAACCGCCTGTTTGTTGTTATGGGCAATCCTGTAACAACAGCCACAGATTCCTCTGTCACTAGAATTCTAACCCTGTTCATTATTGAATACCCTTCTGTAAGATTCTGGCTGAAATCCAACACCTCTGCTTCGTTAAACCTCTGCATCTTCTTGAAATAAGGAATCCATCCGACCTATAGAAAAATTTGGTAAACATCTGGGTGTAGCAGCAACGCATCCAGATTTTTCGTCTCATATCTCACAACTGATCCTCCCATGACGTTGTTTAGAGTATTAACAGTCACAAAGGAGGAGAAACCAGCACCTCACCAGAGTCACAGCATGTTCGAACGAGGATTGCATAAAGAACACAGTGTCTCAGCGAAAATAAGCGTGGTCAAAAAGGTGGTGGAGGTGTTTATAAAATGATATTTTGAGATTATGTCAGCATGGATGTNCCCCCCCAATTAATTTGATTGGATCATGGTGCAATGAATTTAGGACAACCGGAAAATAGGCATTGAAACTTGCTTTCATATCTTACATCACTTGGACACGTAGGTTTAGTAATTGTACCTCATAACTTACCGCACGAACCAATCTGTACGAGTAATTGCACTATCCAACTGCCATTTGATCTGCGTGGAATGGTTGTAATAATGAGAGATGGCTCTCGAACGTGAGAAATGACGATATGAAAAGTGGAGCATAAGTGGAGTCCTTTCTGTGGTTGAACATTTAGAAAGCTGCGGATGTGGAGTTAAGCAATGATGAAGCGGCCCTTGTGGGACAGAGAGAGCATAAAGTAATTTTTGAAAAATGGAAAAAATCTTTGACAAAACATCGATGTTTCCATATGTAGAAATTGCAGGAATGCTAAGAAAAGATCCCAAAGAAATGATGGCAGTAGGTGTATCAGCAGATAGTTTGGCCAGAACTGTGGCATTAGGTGGAACTGCATGCAAGGCAAAAGAGTCAAGAACAGGTGTAAGCATGCAAGGCAAAAGAGTCGGGAAAAGGTGTAACATCATGGAAATCGGCCAAAAGGGTGTAACAGCATGTAAATCGACCAAAAGGGTGTAACAGCATGTAAACCGACCAAAGGGTGTAACAGCATGTAAATCGTCCAAAAGGGTGTAACAGCATGTAAATCGGCCAAAAGTGTGTAACAGCATGGAAATCAGCCAAAAGTGTGTAACATGTAAATCGGCCCACTTAGTTTTTAGGAAGCTTTTCAACTTCCAAAAACTAATCCTTCAGCTCCTTCTGCTTTAGTCTGCCTTGCATTTCATCAATCCATCTGCACACAAGTAACTATTGGATACCCTTCCAGGCTGAATTTCATTAAAAGAAAACAAACAAAAAAAATTGGCAAAAACAGAAAAAAAAAAAAAATCAAAAATTGCAGATTTTATTTATATACAAGGTTTTATTTGAAAATGAAAATTTCTAAGGATTATAAGGGGAAGGACCAAGCTTCGTTCCCTCCAAAAAGTGGTAATTTGTATCAGCTATACATCTAGATTTGAATTCTTCTTTGGAAAGTGGATGATGATACAGGCGCAAGCGATGACCATTTGCATATAATTGTGTATTGGATCCATCAATAGTAATTAACCTGGCTATCCCATTTGTTGGACACACCTACCACACTTAGAGGCGGGGGTGAATGAGTGTGGGGCTCTTTTTCCAAAACTTCCCTCTTTCACAAAAACTCATCAATTAGCATTCAACATTTATTCATTACCCATTGCTATCATTTATAACCAGTTAGATGTAAGCACATATCAGCAACATATATCAGCAATATATCATCAACAAGTCATCATCATAATGGACACAAAGAACACAAGATGTATGTACAATTTTCTTTTTATTACGGACTACAATCCTTGGGTTTATCAGCAACAATTGAATAGATTACAACTCTACAAGAGCACTAACTCTATATGCAAGACTCAGCTTACACCCTCAGCATCAACTAAGATGAGGCAACAATCCTCAACAGATATCAATCTGTCAAAAAGTACACGACCTGTCAGTAGTGCAGCCCGCGTGTGAACGTGATCTGGCTCACTACAGCCTATGTGTGAATGTGGCCAGTGTATAATGCAACAAGCGTCTACTTCTAAGAAACTAGGGTTTTGCTTTTCTTCACATGCTCAGAACTCTTCTGTCTTCCACTGTCTAAACTGACCCACAACCAGTCACAATACATCCAAGCTCTCCAATAGCTTGCTCATTCTCCACAACAAATCAATATGAATGTTATCTCAATCATGTATAAACAACAAGTATACCATAGCAATCATGTCACTACTGAATCACAAGAGTGTTGCTCACTCCATCCATCAAATCAACCAAATTGAGCCACATCATAGAAGCCATACCAAGAATGCCCTAAGAATTCATAATATATCAAACAATAGCATCTATCAAGATAATAATGTAACCATACCAGTGTCTTAGTGATATATCTGAGGCCATAGAATGCAAATCTGGAACCTGCCTCATCATCCAAGAGCTTGGCACCAGCTCAAACACAAATATCCATGAGGTTATTCAGTCCACGCTCCCTGTGCATAGTCAGCCCGCGTGTACATTCACCCTATACACAGCCATCCCGCATGTACACGCACCCTATACACAGACAACCCGCATGGGCATCAGAAAATAGGGTTTTTTGTGACTCCGAGACTTTCGCCATCAAGATCTCTGACATTGACGAAACTTTGATGCGTCCATGAGATCCTCCTCTCGCTCTCTTCCTCAGAATAGATCTTCAATCATACTCAAGAGATCCACACCAATAAGATTCTCTCACAAGAAGCTCTCCATCAATACTCCAAGATCCACACCAATAAGATTCTCGCACAAGAAGCTCTCCATCACTACTCCAAAAAGATATTACCAAATGAAGCTTTCCATTGATCCACAAAGGATTCTAACTCAAATGTGCCTTTCATAAGAGATCCTAGCTTCTTATTTATACTTCTCATCTTCTAGGTCACTTAACTCCTTTTTATGTTACTTAACTCCATTTCTAGGTCACTTAACCTATTTTCCTTTATTTTAGGGTTAACCATCATGAATAGAAAGTTCTCAATACTTATCATTTAAATATTCCTTCTTGATTTTGGTTGTCACTTTACTTTATCATTTAAATAATCCACTGATTTTGTCACTTCATTTTATCATTTAAATAATGATATCTTCTTTCAAAGCACTTTGACTTCTTTGATCTTTGGGGCTTCTGCTTCCTTCATATGGGGGTCCTCCAACTTACTAAGACCATAACTCTAAACCTGTGAGGAGTTATGTGACATTCACATACCAATGTAATTGCATGCCAAGCATTATCCATCTAGGATAGTTTCACCAACAACTTCATTGATATTTATCTCATTATCTCTCACATACAATCATGGTCCTCCAACCATTCTTCTATAGGATAACTCATTCCATAAAGCATCTTCTCATGAGGGCTTAAATTACAAGGGGACCAGCTTCTAACACATATACATGAGGCTTATATATCGCTATATATACATGAGGCTTCTACCAAATTTTGTTTTAAATGTGAATTGTGATTGATTTATAAGTGTCTCAAATGTCCTGCCTTAACACATAATTAGCTAATGTATCCGTTAATGTATTTAGACATCTGTGAATGTATTGATACTCAATAATCAAAATAACGCTAATCAAAATAACGCTCCAAGTTGTGGGTGATTTTAAGAACCTCCTAAATTTATATGTGTATAATAATAAATGGGCCAATCTCCATGACACATAGGAAAAATTGAAGGCTATTTCTATCAATTATATAATATGTATATATAATTTTGGCAAATCTTTTAGTCACTTATATAATCTTAAAATCTTGGAAAATATTTCACTTAACTATAAAACCTTGTAATGTTTTGGTGAATTTCTTTGACAAAGTATAAAACCATATATAATAATAGGAAAATGTATCTATTAAACTATAATATACCCATTTTACATATTGGGAAAAAGAAACATAATTTTTCCATCCTTTAGACAATGATGAAAGCATTAGGTTTGTCAAGGTTCTCACCTAGATATACCTTGCATATCCCTCTATCGCTTTGATGATATTTCACCAAAGTTCATATGTGTTGATCCCAACCACCACTTTTGTCAAGCTCTGGATATATTAATATTTTCTCTACCACTCCATTGTGGACTATTTATTACTAATTCATTGATTATGAAGGACCCTTCAAACAAGTTCATCATAGATGATAGGATGTTCTTAAATGGGAGCACACATAATTCTATCCATCAATAACTCCAAAGTATTATAACATTGATAGGTCGTATTCCATGCATGACTTCCTCTCTAATCATCCATTTGTACTAAAAAGGACCCATTTCCAAGGAAGAGAAGTCTCTTTACCCCTTATATTTTATTACTTTATAAAACTTAAAGGACACATATAAATTGCAAAAATGTGCAACATAGATTAGGCCTTAGAAATTTTTTAATTTCCTTTTACTTAGAAAGAGAAGAGTGGTATTGAGTGGGACATTAATGGTAAACAAATTGTCCATAAATTTCAAATAAATATTGGAAGTTGGTTTTTATGGTCACTAGTGCAATTTTAATAGATTCATATGATTTCCCCATATGGTTGAAGTTTAGACTTTAAAGAAGAAGAAATCTAGGCATATGCCACCATAAAAATTATAAGGGGCACTCAAAACACCCAATTTCCATTGAGCAATGAAGAATTAAAAAAAACATATAGGAAATTTTTTTCTTAATCCATTCATTTCTTTGAAATTTTAAGGTTCTAAGTCATTATATAATGGGCCAAAACCCCTAAGGGTATCATTCCTCCATTGATGGAACTTGGACTATGGGGAATTATGATTTTCCTTGGATTTTTAGTTGGATTTGGATAAAACATTTGTTGGAAATGGGGGCAATTTAAGTGCACCTTATCCCATGTTGATACACCACTACTAATCTATAATGAGTGGAAGAAAGAAATAATGATTGATGCTCAAGTCTATGAAAAATTGGGTTAGTAGCATTGACTAGGACATACAAAGAAAAAAAATGGATGACCATATTCACTAAGGAATAGATGCAAGGAAAGTAGTAGAAATTCTAAATACTTTTGCTAGAAGATGATTTTTGTTGTGGTAGACGTGAGTTGAAGGGAATCATACCACAACCCACCCCATGTCATTGATGTTGGAATTTAGAAATGAAGGAAAATAATCCATAATCATTGTTGTTGTATGGTTGTTTTTTCATGTAAAAATGCTATAAACATACTATCATACTAGTGAAGTTGGGAAAGAGAATGACGAAGGGAATTGGGGGTGGATACATCACAAAAAAGAGATGAGGAGCAATTTTATTTTTTATATTCCTCAAAGGAAGTTTCTGAGATTGGTGTCTCTTGTTGGTTGGTGCTTATTAGTGGGGATTGGTGTCTAAGAATATATGTCTGCGAAGATCAATAAGAGTTTGGTGGTTTTTTCTAAGTTGGTTCATAGTGGTGGCCGAGATTGGTGTCTCGAGTAGATTAGTGTCTATCAAGATTCAGAAGAGATAGATGTCTCTGCTGTTGGTGCCTAGAGGTGGGGATTGGTGTCTAGAGTATATTAGTGTCTACAAAGATTTTTAAGAGTAGGTTGGTGCCTGGCCAAGATTTGTACCAGTGAATATTGGTGTCTTGATTGGATTGGTAACTACAAATATTTATAATACTAGGTTAGTACCTACAAAGAATTATTAAAAAAAGTATGAGTTCCCCATCACATGAGGAGATATAAAACCAATGCCATATGTTAATCATGAAGTTGAAAATGTCCCTAATGAAGAGGGACATTCATCTCTCTTCCTGGTATCGGAAGAAAGTAGAGAAGGAGCCTCCTGAGTCACTATAGAGGAAGTGATAGCCTCTCCGATCTCATATAGTATATGGGCATTGAAAAATGAGGGTGCATCTCTCATATCCGCTCCCTCAGAGGGTGGCACATTTTGCAAATCCTATCAGACCATCGTATATGGTGGTTTTTCTCAATCTGGAGTTGATGAGAACCGACCCAGAGCTATCCCAAAGGGATCCTAAGCGAGTGCATCCAATGCCTACGCGTATAAGGGGAGTGGACGATGATGCCATCTTGCAGCTCCAAAAAGTGCTCTGGATAGAAGGACATCTTCAAGCCTGGGCTCGCTGAGGTGAGGTCTTGTTAAGTTCCAAAGATCTACAAATGCATTCACAACACAAAATACACAAAATAATATGGAAAATATCCTTTATTATAAGAAAACCCTTAGGGTAGGGAAACATTGTACAACATATCCCATTAAGGAAAGGATCCACTCATGATGTTCACTCTTCTTGCCTCTCATGACACTTACAATGAGCTACACGCCCAAATACACATTTGACTTGCCCATTACATTGTTTGAACCCTTTATATAGTGCTGTCAAACTACCTAAGAACATTCTGTGAGGAGGAACCTTCTAGAAGCTAAACCTTCTAGTATGTCCTCTTACATTTATTGCATTCACACTAGGCTTTATTTATTAAAAAAGTATCTTTATAAATAACAATATTTATCTACTATTATTCCCATTACAATACAGAACCAAGTGACTTGAATGTACAATCTATAAAAGTCCTCTCTAATAGCTTGATTCAGTACCTGTCTAGCTCCAAGATGGGCAATGCTGCATCAAGGGAGAAAGTGAATGGGGGAAGGCGCACTGGGGAGATAGTCATCGACTGAAGAAACCGAGACGCCTTTGAGAACCAACCTCTTGCATGGCATAAGGGGTGATCTTAAGAAAGAGCCTCCAAGGAGCAGAGTACAAGGTAGGGCTACTGCTCTCTCCCGGTGGCAGAGTCTTTGAAAGACTTGACTTTATGAAGGAAAGAGACCAAGCGAAAAGTGACCTCGAGGTGGGATGGGTGGACATTGAACTCTGCCTAAATAATGGGCTGCAGGATTGTTCGCTTGCAGGAGATGAGGTGCCTAAGAAGCAGGTTCTGGAATCGCTCCATACTAGCCATGTGCCTGAGAAGCTAGGTCTGGACTCGCTCCATACTAACCCAATCTATTTATAACAAGCTCGACCCCTAGATCTCAAAGCCATATAGAAATGTGGGTTTGATAATCGCCTCCACGAGGTACAGTTTGGACGAGATGTCCTAAAACTTACCTTGGAAGCATTATCTCTCAATGAGGGCTAGCAAACCATACCCTTTGTTGAGTCGAGGCTGAAGGGCCTGCGCAATACCGAAATGAGGTCCTGTGAACTATACTCCTAGTTAAGTGTAAGCCGTGGTGATCTCAATCTCTACCCCTCAGTAGTAGAAATGTAAGTCTATAAGAGAGCTCTTCAATGCACTGAATATCAAAACCTTGGTTTTACCCAGGTTGACCGTCAACTGTCGATGGTCACAAAAGCTGGCCAGTGAATCTATCTGTCTCTGTAGGCCCTCGGGAGTGGAGGCTAACAAGACCAAGTCGTCGACTAATAGGAGTAGGGAAATCAGCACCTGATGTATAAGACAGCCATCCCCCTGTTGGATGTGCTCATGAAGGAAGGACTCCAACTCATCAGTCGTAGATCCCGAAGAGGGTTGGCAAGAGGGGGCACCCCTGTTTTACCCCGATGGTTCTTTGGATGAAATCGGAAAGGCCGTGTGCCATTTTGAGGCATCTTGAAACTAACTCGTACAGCCTCATGATGGCTACCAAGAGGGTCTCAAATATGCCAATGTCGCTAAGCCTCTGGAAGGATGCTCCCTCAAAACTGTGTCAAACGCTTTTTGAAAGTCTACAAAGCAATAGACCTCCTAAGAGTGATGACAAGCCTCCTCAATAATGGTCGTGAGTGTGATCGTAGTCTGGGCGGAAACCCGCTTGTCCTCTAGCCCTGAGATGATGACTCTCCAGCTCCTCAGAGAGCCACTAGTGTAAGATTGTGGCATGAAGCTTGGAGAATGTGTGACCCACCATGATAGTATGGTAGTTGTTCGGATCGGAACTACTCCTTGATTTGTGAATCGGATGAATAACATGTCTTGTCCATGAGGGAGGGAAGCCCTAACCATACCACGTGGTTAAATAAATCAGCAATATAGGACTCAAGAGGCAGGGAAAGCAACCTCCTACATGCAAACTTGTTGCACCTCAATTATGAGCAACTGCTACTCTGGTAGAAAATATTAACCTACACCAATGACAAAATAGTATCTTTTTATAATATAAGTTATAACCTTCTCAATGATGACCCCCTCAATGAAATATAGCAGAACTTTATGTCGACTAGCTTTTGGAAGCTTGAATGTTGCTTGCCCACCTAGTCAATCATTCTGAAAGGTGTCTATCATCACAAATTCAATCAATCTTGAAAATATTCCTTGTTAAACTTAGCCACTCTAGTGCTCAAGAAGCTAAAGGTCTTATCCTCCTAAGGTAACTGGTGCAACAACAATTCCAAGCCAAATCCTCTATATAATATTTGTAACTAAAAACAATGAAACTGAAAATCCATCTCTGCTACGACTAGACATGTTTTCGGTTCAAAAAACTGCCTGGGATGCTAAAAACAATTTCCATGACATTTCATGGATGTTAGAAATAACTAAGCTATTTCTGGCAATTTCTAGAAATAACTGAGAAGTTCCGCAATAGTTTCCAGAAATGGCTAAGAAATGACTTTATTTTTATACTTTTCTGAAAAAGTATAAAAATATGAACCTGACTCAATTGTTGAAAGTCGACCTGTATGCATAGAGATTCAAGTTGTATGTCTTGCTTTGTATGTGAACAACTGTGAAGTTCTTATTTTTTATGGGAAAGTTCATAGATATTATTTTTAATTAAATTTTCCTAATAGTTTCCTTTCATTTCCCCTCTTTCCCCTGCATTTCCCCAATTTCCTGCCATTTCTTAAGTCTACCTCAAGTCCCCTATCCTTACTAGACCCTAGCTGTTCATGTTTCTTGTCGTTTCCCATTTCTTGTTTTAGATTCTCAGGGACACCTTGACAAGACATGAACCTCTACATAAGGGATTTCATTTTCATTACATAAAAAATGAGATCAATCTAATAAAACGACTTCACTTGTGTGATCAATTTAGAAGCATAGAGTCCTACATGATATTACATGGCAATAAGAAAAAAGACAATAAATTATACAAGTTCTCCCCAAGCTAGACAAAGTTATTAATGCAATCCAAATCGTCAATTTTCAACTCAACTAGGCTACAAACCCTAAGATATGAACTCTATTTATGATTATCATACAAAAGAAAGAAAGAAAGAAATTATACAAATTTCCTCCCCTGAAAAATTAGTTAGTGGGTCTATTAACTTCATCAAGTGTAATATGTTATGAACTCAAAATGGCTCCAAACCTAAAAAAATATGAACTATATTTATGATTATCATACAGCATTAAAAGAAAGAACAAAATATATTAGTTTCCTCCACTAAAAAATTGGTTAGTGGATTCGTTGATTACATCAAGTGCAGTGTGTGAAGGGATTTCCCAAGGCATCTCCAAGCTAAATTCAAAAAGACAAATGTAAATACAAATGTACAAAACAAATTATCACAAATTCTCTCAAATATCACCCTTCTCTTTCATCGCCATAAATTCTTGCAGTTCATGTCCAACAACATAATTTGTAAACTGCGGCCATGGATCTTGTGAAATCTTGAACCAACGTCAAGTAACTCCTAACTAGGAAGAAGAGACTCTACTAACATCCTCTATAGATCTCATATATAAGAAGGTGAAAAGAAGTAGGTTATATGCCCTCATATAGAACTCTTAACATCCCACAAGTTCAACAAGTAACTTTCTTTTTGTACATTCCCATTCTATGTCAAATTTCAATTGACCCATGCTGGGAATAATTGTCTCATGGCCTTGCAAAAGTCTCCTGAATCTTGAAGAGTCACCATCTGTCCCATGTAGAATCCACAACTCAACAAGAACTCATTAGATTATTAGCTTAAAAAAATGCATAAATATAGATGCACAGGTAGGATTGTTGTTTCTAAGGAAAAGGATTTGTGTGGCATAAGGTAAGGCCCATTGTTGGCCACAAGAAGACTAAGGAACCTAACCGTGATCAGCCACACAACCAACTAGCACTGACTATGCATAGGAAGAGTTTGATGCCCCTCAAGGACTTACAAGCAACTCAATATTATCCAGGTCTTACAAGTAGTACTAACAATCCTATTAAGGACTTATTGGCATGCCTCAAGGACTTACAAGGGACTCACAATATTATCCAGGTCTTACAAGTAGTATTAACAAGCCTATCAAGGACTTGTAAATGCAAAACCATTAATCTATGAATGCAATGAGAAGTGTAGGTGCACTCTGACCTGTCGGAATAGTAACTCAAAAAGGTTGAATGTCCATTTAGAGATATTCAAAATCAGTGATAAGAGGTGGCATGTAAGGTCTTGGAATTCAGTTGCAACAGGCGCCTTTATTTGTGAAGTCAGGTGATGGAATTCAGTTGCAGCAGGTGCCTTTATTTGTGAAGTCAGGTTATCCCCATTGAAGAATGGATGATTATTAGGGAGATGATCAAATCAGATGCACAGATAGGATTGTTATTTCTGAGGAAAATAATTTGTTAGCATAAGGTAGGGCCCATTGTTGGCCACACAAAGACTAAGGGCCCAACTAGCACTGACTGTGGATAGGAAGAACTTGATGCCCTCAGTGACTTACAAGCAACTCACAATGTTATCCAAGTCTTACAAGTAGTATTAACAAGCCTATCAAAGGACTTATTGGCAAGTCTCATGCCTATTACAGTATTAGATAATTTGCCCCTTAAGAAAAACATCCTCCTCCGACTAAATGGTTTTAGCTCAAGCAAACTACTGCTAACAAGCCCCATGGCCTAAAATGCAGCTTGAGGTGGTACTGCCATGGTAAATAAGCCTTCAGTCTCAACTCAATAGCCCTCTGATATTTCAATATGAACCCAAAATACTATATGAATCCATTCAGGCCTACTACCCACTTGACCTCTACAATTCCCACAATGGACCTTAGAAAACCCTTATGCCAACCTATGACAAATGTTTACATCTAGGGTCTAATATTGTTCAAATCTTATGTTTTTTACATTGTCAAATATATTTTATCTCTTGCATCTATATTTGTTGCATCTACAAACCCGGGATTGGATAATTAAGAACCTCCACACCCAAACCCTGACAACCTTGATATTTGAATATAAAAGCAAAAGTTTGTTAAAAACTAGCAACTGATGACAGGATGCATGTAAACTTGTCCCTATAAACCTATCAGTTGAAGCTCAAATGGGACAATGTCCATATATCCATTTTAAGGAACCAACTCATTGATCACATGTACAAAAATCCATCCTGATAAATGGTGGGAAGTTGAAACTCGTTTTAAAATCAAAGTACTATCAGAAGAGGTTGAGGAAAAAAGTTTTGGACCTCAATCAAGTAAACGAGCTTCCTGAGGAAATTGAGACATGGCACCCTGAATCATTCTCAGAATACATTATGAATTATTGAGGCTTTGGGAAGGGTAATATGGATGGTATTTGGCTTGATTGTATTATAGAATGATTTGGAGAGTGCTCCAAGTCACTAGCATAGCTATGAGTAAAAATATAAGCAGATGAACCGCAATGACCGAAAATTCGTAAACAGCCAATGTGGACCTCCCAAACCACAATGAGAATGTGTCTCGTGCAGACCTCCCAAGCCACAAAGGAGAACGCAGACAGTAAGCACACAACCACGCTTTTTGAGCCCCTCGACCCTTGCAAAAAGTAGATGAACCACTTATGACCGAAACCTGCAGAAATGCCTGTGTTGTGGACCTCCTAAGCCATAGTGAGAATGTGGGTGTCAACCAGTGTGGACCTCCCAAGCCACAGAGAATGTGGGTGCATAGTAAGCATACAGCTACGCTTGAGCCCTGAGCTTTGCAAGCTCAAAATCAATATATTGGACCTGGGCTCATTCTAGTGGTGAGGAGGAGGCTACTATCCTCCCCATCTCTGGGTTCGGGGCTCCCACTTGTGATGTTCTCTTTGTGAGTCAAGTTGATCTGGGGCCCCTGTGAGACAATTGATTGGGGTAGCAAGGCACTGGGAAATCCTCCCATTCTTTGGCTTATGGGTTGGAGGGGTGGGAGCATGGCAAGACAAAGAAATATATATATATGTATATATATAGAGAGAGAGAGAGAGAATATCTACATGATGAATAAGAAATAAGAGCCTAACACAATCCGGGGAACTCATTCATTATAAGAGTAATGTAGAACTGTTTGAAAGCATAATCTGAATATTATTGGCTCTTGTTGAAGATTTTCCTACCAACCAGCATATTGGCCCACTCTGTTGAAACCTCGTTGTCTTCTTCACTGAAATTATATATCATATTTAACAACAAACAATATTGCAATAAGTCTATTTTCCTTCTTTCTATCAACTATTCCATCATTTGAATGCCATCGTCATTATATGCAGAAAAGTCGGGATCAATTCATATACACTTCATAATCAAAGGCAAAAATGAAAAGCACTAGAGTAGAGAAACAACCAATCACTTTCGCTTGTGGCTCTTGAATATTGTTGGGGGAAGTAATACTGATAAGTGCCATGGAATGAACTTCTCCCACATTTGACTTATAATTTATAAGTATAATTTTGCTTGTAGGGTCCATATCATTTGAGCATGAAACCATCCAACTCCGATCCATCTTCTTCCCCTTAGCCACAAAATCACAACTTAAACACTAGAAAAATTTATTCACTGCTTCTAAAAAGATGAGGAAAGCAATTTTCCCCCACCATCTGCCAAGGTACAATCTTATTGTCCATAGGAACTCAATTCACCCCAAGGTTTTTGATAATACACAACCCTGCAGCCCATAACAACCAAATTGTCTCATCAATGCACTTTTTCCTTTCACAAAAGTATCATCGAAAGTTATCAAAACCATTCATGGAAAAGCTTCTTCCAAAACAAAGCCTTTCTCCATAATCTTATTGGCAAGTGTTTTTGCTTCCAATGGTTTATCTTCTTTGAGAAGTTCATTGATTAATATAGAATATGTTTGAACACTAGGTTCACGGCCTCTTTCCTCCATCCTGTGGAGTAGTTTAAGGCATGCATCAAATTCACGATGTTTGAAAAATCCATCAATGAGTATGGTCCAAGTAATTTCATCTGGACTAAAAATGCTAGAAATGGAATTATCAAACAATTTGTCTGCCTCTTATGTCTTGCCTTCTCTATAAAGACCAAGAATTATTGCTTTATATATCGATAGAGAAGGTTCAAAGCCATGTTCACTCATTGAATGTAAAATCTCTATGGCATGCTCATATTCTCCTTGTTTGCAATATCCCATAGTAAGAGAGGTGTATATCTCTTTATGAGGAAGCAAGCCTCTCCCTAACATATTTTTTACCAACTGATCTGCTTCATGCAACCTGCCTCCTTTGCATAGTCCAACTACCAGTGCACTATAAGTATCTATAGTAGGTTGGCAATCCTTTTCTACCATTCTTTCCAAGAGCTTCAAAGCAATATCAATAATAAAAGCATTTTCTTCAGGATCTGAATCACCAATTGCCTCTTCAGCAGCAATCAGTTTTACTTCCTGTATCTTCCTTTCATGGAGAAGTCCATTCATAAGTACACTATAAGTTCGATAATTAGGTTGGCATTCATTCCTTATCATCTTTCTCAGAATATCAAAAGCATGGTCAACTCTATCTAATTTGATATTTCCATCAATAAGAGAGGTATATGTCACTTGATCAACTTTCAGACCTTTTTCCTCAATTTTTTCAAGAAGTAATTCTGCTTCCTCCAGCTTCCCTTCTTTGCAACGGCCGTGAACTAGTGCACTATAAGTGTGAAGATTTGGCTCACAACCCCAATGCACCATTTCATCAAGGATTCTAAATGCATGATCCACTGCACCTGCTTTGCAAAATCCATCAATCAGGGTTGTGTAACTAAACACAGTGGGAACCAAGCCCCACTCTATTGGGCATTGCAAGACAATGGCATCACTCTGACGACCCGATATTGGATCTCCCTCGATGTTATTATTTTCATCTTGGAGATCTGTATCCATTAAATATTGTTCAATTGCTTGCAGGTCTGTTGGCACCGATAAGTTATTATCGGAGCAGCCATTGTTGTCATCGATGATTAAATCATCGAATGACCACCATTCGGCTGCATCCAAATCCACGTCTAATTGTTCCAGTGCTGCAGAATTACTATCCCAATCATGAAATTGGAGTGAATAACTGCTGGAAACCCGATTTATAGCAGACGGGGAGGGCAAAAATGGTTCCAGAAATCTTCATAGTTTAAAATCGGGGCGAGGAAGGTTATGGCCCAACTTTTAAGCTAAAAATAGGGGTGAATGGAAGGTTTTGGCCCGAATTTTAGCGGGCGAAAATTAATTTTTTTCCTCTTCGTGGTAAATAAACCATGCGCTAACCCTTTAGACATTTTTTTTTTTAAATAAATGGAGGGCGGATGATAATAAATCTCTCCATCCCTCTCCAACACAAAAAATTCGCCCCATCAAAATTCAAAGCTCCTTAATTTCGCCCACGAGCGAAATTTCGCCTCTAAAATCACCTATGTAGAAAATACCAATCACAGCTCTCTGGAAGGTGGTTGGTGCATTACACAAGCCAAATGGGAGAACCTTGTAGGCAAATGTACCCCAAGGGCTGGTAAAGGTGGTCTTATCTTGGTCCTAGGGAGCAATTTTTATTTGATTATAGCCACTGAATCCATCTAGGAAAGAGAAAAACTTTTTCCCAGCTAAGTTGTCTAGAACATGATCTATAAATGGCAGAGGGAAATGATCCTTCTACGTGGACTTATTCAGGGCTCTATAGTCCACACACACTCTCCACTTACCATTTTTTTTAGGTACAATAATCAACGGTGAAACCCACTCGCTATCTAATATAGGATAGATGAATCCATCATTGAGAAGTTTTTGGAGTTCCTCCTTAACTATTTCTTTAAGATTAGGGTTCATCCTCCTTTGGGGTTGGCAAATGGGTCGGCATTCTTCCTTGATGTATATATGGTGGGGGCATAGTTCAGAGGAAATTCCTTTCATATCCATGTAATCCCATGCAAATGCTTCCTTATGTTCAATTAGTAACTTTATCAATCGGCGAGTTTCAGCAATAGATAAATCGGGATTGATGTTCAGGGTTTTTCCAGGTTCGATTTCTACAACGATGCTTTTAGAACTGACTTTAGGAAATAATTTGGCTGTTTTTTTTTCAGCATTTGTTGTTACAGTTGAATTGATTTGATTTACAGCAGTTTCAAAAAATATTTATGGGCTCATCTCTTCCTGGGCAATTGGGTCGAAGACTGTAATCAATTGGTGGTGTGTGTTCTATGTAACAGTAGAGGGGTCACAGATAAAGTAGTTAATCAACTCATCCTCTGTCTCATCTTTGAAACTTAGGGCTCTTCCTATGGTTAACACGGGCAGAGAACTTTCATCCTCAATGTCCATCCATAAAGAATTTTCGGGTTCCATACAGGGTGTAGCATGAGGATACAGGGTAAGTTTTTTTGTGTCATAACCATCAGAGATGGTCATGGAACCATATCTACAACCAATGAAATCATCAGTTGTAGCTAACCATGGTCTTCCTAGAATTAGAGGGTGGCCCCCCATATGATTTTTGGGTTGAAAAACGACAAAATCAACAGGATACTCCCATGAATCAACTGAAATGACTAAATCATTGATTACTCCTTGTGGTCTGATGGTGGAACGATCAGCTAATTCTAAAACAGTAGGAGTAGGTCGGACTTGCATTCTGAGTTGCAGCAATTGTGTAGTTTCTATTGGAATAATATTAATTGTTGCCCCTAAGTCAACTAACACATGGGGAATAGGTGTTTGTCCAATTTTTACAGTGACTGTAGGGTTTCCTTGGTCGCCATATTTAATAGGTGGGGTTCTACCTAACATTAGTTCAGACAAGTCCCCCACTACATGCACTGTGAGGGGTCCCTAGGTTTCCTTCCAGGTCTTCTGATATAGATATCTCTCATAGTCTTGGCATAAATAGGGACATCTCTAATTGCTTGCAATAGTGGAATGTTAACATGCAAGTTTTGCAATTCTCCTAAGAGATTGAAGGATGGCAATTCCACAGTTTTGGTAATTTTCAATCTTTCAGGGAATGGGGGATCTGTTGATTCTTTAATAGGTTGGTCAATTTCTTCTGTATCAGCAGATGGTTTTTCCCCCGATTCCTTGTCTGATTCTGAATATGGAGCATCTTCAATTCTGGGCTCGACTATTCTCCTTGATCTTAATTTTATCTCATCACAAGGCATAGGAGTAATAGATAGAGCTGGCACATTATATATATCAATATTTTGAACGGCCTTATTATTGGGATTTGGGTTAGGTTACACAGGCATCTGAGGTCGTAAGGGAGGATTGTTTTGTGGGGCATTGGGAGGTAACTACAGCTGTTGCTGCTGATACTGGGGTTGGAACTGTTGTTGATAGAGGTTCAGTTGATGGTTTTGATAGCTAATTTGTTGTTGAGGGCCTCTCCAATATGGGTTCCATTTCCCATGGTTACTCTTTTGTTGGGGCATAGGTAACCATGAATTGGTATCCTGATAAGGAGGGAGAATTGGATTTGGAGGGGGAGCATTCATCTGGCCATAGGGTAGATAATTGTTCCAATAATTAAGTGCTACAGGAGAGAATTGAGAGTTCATATCTTGGCCTCTTGGCTGCCACTGTCTTCTTTGTGTAATTAAATAGGGAGCCTCTGCTTCCTCATTAGTCACCTTCATTGATTCTTTTACACCTGGTAAAGAGGGACATTTGTCAGTAGGATGATCCAATTCACAAATAATACATACCTGAACACTATTCAGTGGGCACTCCATTTTTGGATGTTTGTCTCTATACTTTGGACAGAAAATGGACAATGCCTTTTCTGCTTCTGCTTGTTTTTATTTAATCTGCAGAGTATCAATTTGTGAAGAAAAAGAGTTAATCATTTCTGTTTTGAAATCTTCTAATAGATTACCTATTTCTTCTCTTGTTGCCCCTCCATTGGTTGATTTATGTACCCTTGAAAAAGTGGTATCCTCGGTAACTGACTTATTTCTTGTAGTTCCTCGAGAACATATCTTGCAAAGATTTACAATGTCTTCATAGTATTCCTTAGATATATCTCCCTTGCCAAGCATATTCAGCATGTCTAAATGATCATCTTGAACCCCTTTTAGAAAAATAGTTTTCAGAATGTCCTTACTCACATCTGGATGTCTAGACCTTTGTAGATTGTACTGGAGTCGCTCTACAAAATCTTCGAGGGTCTCATCCTCTTTCTGAGACATCTTGAACAGTTCCTCCCTTCGTTCCCTTGTTTGACAATAGTCTTGGTACCTGTTCAGGAAAAGATACCTCATTTGTACCCATGTTGAGATATTCTCTCCTCCAAGGCTCATGAACCATCTTAACGCATTTCCCTTCATTATGGCTGGAAACAGTTTAAGTTTATGTGCAGTAGTAGTGTAGTCATAGCTTCTACACAGAATATCAAATTCAAACAGAAAATCATCTGGATCCTAGACAATCCATGGAAATTTGGTAGGTCTGAAAGAGGTATGTTCTTCATAGTAGCTATCCCCCTTGTAGGAATATTAGTAATAGTAAAAACCAGGGTAGAGATAGTATTTTCATCATTTACCTGATCTTGATTGTTTTGTGGATCCTCTTGGTTGAACTTCTCTTCGTTATCTCCTTGATTTTCCATGGCTTCTCTCTCTCTCCACTCAATACGGTAAGCATCCCACTCCTCCTTAGTGACTATCTGTCTGTTAATCTAATAAACAGCTTCTTTTGGTCTTTCTCTTGGCCGAGCTATACTTCCTTGATCTTCAATATTCTCCAGTGTTGCCTGTTGATTCGTTGGTGACAAACTTTTAGCTTCAGCCCTTGATGAAAGCGATGTTTCAAACTGGGGCAGTTCTGATGACTAAGGAATTTGTCTCCTTGGAGGATTTGAAGGGAGGAAGATAGATCCTGAAGAAGAATCTGCTCTGGCTATAATCTCATCAACAAAGGTTGGTCTTCCCAATGCAGGGTTCCTTCCTCCATGTCCTTTGGTACCTATAGGGTTAGTATTTTTGGGAATACATCCTCTTGTTCCTCAATTCATGCAAACTATTCATTCCTAAGAAAATAAAACTAATGTGCTTACAAAAATCTATAATTATCTTCCCCGGCAACGGTGCCAAAATGTTGGGCACTTTAATTGTCTAATTAAATAGATAATTAAGGTGTTCAATATAAATTGTCAAACCCAAGGAAGTTTTGTTATTTCAAGATAATTGTGCACGGTCTATGCTAGATTATGGAAGCATCATTATTCAAGTTGCAGTAAGAAACCAAATTGAAAGGTTGAATTTTAACACAGGGAGCTGACACAGCTGGAGCTTCTACAGAATTGAAATCACACTTGCATAAATGAAATCATGAACTGATGGGTACATAAGAATCTTGGATTATCTAATCTATTCTAACTTTCTATTTTACTTTTGCAGAAAGAAACATTGTGCTACTTGCTGAAAGGAAACCTACTTAACTACAGAAAAGGAATTCACACTTTTGTTTTCAGAGATTAAATCTAATGCAGGAAAGGAAAGCAATTCTCTAGCGGTATCGAATAATTTACTCTAATTCTCATGAGACACACAAATGCACATTAAACAGAAAAGAACTGACTATAACAACAGATATATGCTAGAAATGCTAAACAGATCAATTATCCAAATCAAATCAGTTAATCTAAAACAGAAAAACAGAGGGGAGTCTGTGAGGAAGGTGGGCCCTTTCCCTCTCACTGAATCCACTCGAAAATAGACTACAGTAGGTTAACAAAACTCAATCCACTTCTTTATTGATTCGCCAAAAAAAGGTTCAGATACAATGTGCTCTTCTTCACTCTCTATTCACAGCTAAAATTCAGTAGTAATGATTACAAAGGCTCTGCTATTTAAAGGCAGATTTATTCAGTTGAAAATGGACTCAGAACAGCTTTGAGAATCAAATATTCTCAAGTTGTTTGTATGATATACAAAATCTGTTACAAAATTTGTTAAATGATCTTCATCATCAATGTGAACCAAAGCGTGTAACATCCTTGAGGATCAGTCTTCATGATTCGAATTTGCATGAGGGACCAGCTTCTAGGATCGGTGGATATTTGTCGCAGCTGGTGTAGCAGCTTCCAAAAAGGGTGTGCAATTTCTATAGTCGTGTAACAGCATGCAGAGTTGGCGCACAGCTGTAACAGCCTTGTGTAACAACAACGATCTTTCTTTAAGACTTGGTTGTTCTACACAGTTTAATCATTAGTTTGAATATTCATGGGTAAAATATGAGAAACACTACCAATCCAACATGTTGAAGTGAATAAAATATAAAAGCAAGATTAATGATGCATACCTTGGGAAAAAGGGTCTTAGCAACGAATATTAGGCATTTAGCATAGAATTGGTAAGGTTGAATGAGAAAAAGAGATGGTGAAAAAGGGACATTTATGGGTCCTAACAAAAGCTAGGTCTTCAATTCACATGATGGCTCTAAATTCAATGAACCATCTTCTATTGTTGATGAAACCCCTGTGGATAAGGAATTACCATGTAGGTTTTCACCTAGAAGATATTTGGAATGGGTGATTACCGAATTAAAAGAGAAATATCACCCTGTGCCTATTAACGAATCTAATTTGAACAATAATGATGAACCTGTTGGGAAAAAATTTCGTAAGGGAAAGAAACAGCAGAGCTCGGATTTAAATTTTAGGAATAATAAGGTTGGTCGTTTGATTTCTAGAAAATTAAGAAATCAAAAAAGTGATCATCAGAGCTCGATCGTTACGATCGAGGTCGACGATCAATGTTCAGACCGAGAGATAAACGATTTCTTAGCTCATGAGGACCCAGAAAATCAATGTCCAGGGAAAGAGGTTGTTACCCCGGTTGAACAGTATGACTTTGTGACTCATAAACCCCCGTGTCTCAAGGGAAAAAAAGGTTTTGTAGGTATTAGTCATGACCTGGAACAATCCACAGGTAAAAATGAAGCACCCATTGTTGATTTTATTCCACGTCGGTCTGCCATTACCCCAGTGCACTGTGACAGTTGCCTAGACTGGATAGAGATTTATTATAGAGATATTTCTCTCTTACAGGCTCAAGTAAAACGCTTGGTTAATCGGAATGCTCTATTGGAACAAGAGAACCTTGAATTAAAGGCACACACAGAGAGGGAAAACAAAATATTCATGAAGACCGGGAATATTATAATAAAAAATACAACCAGTTTCAAAGCCATTATAAATTCCAAACTGTCAAATCCTTCTTTTGCTAATTTCTAGTGGTAAAACGATTTTGTTTTGATTTTCTTTGATTATGTTATGAATAATCAAAATAGGGAGATTTAATTTGATTTATTTTTCTAATAACAAGACTAGCTACAGACCAGCATGGCGCTTACCCATTATGTTTTTCCTTTATCTTATGGAATGTTAATACGTTTATACAACTTTAGTCTTATCATCATATGATATTTCATATTATTCAGCACTTTAATTCTATTTGTAATTTGTTGTCCTATAATATATCTGTGATCAATATTTCATTTAAATATCATCGATTTATGTTGGATATTGGATGATGTATTACATGAATGCTTTGTATTAAGTTTGTTTTATTATAATTGTTCATCATTATAAGATCACTAGATCTATATATTTATCAGTTCATTGTTATATTCTTGTTCCAAAACACCTATGGGTTTGTTCTAGGAGTGTTAGCACCATTCTATTACAGGTTTTCCTCATAGGAAGGACAGACTTGAGCTTGAATTGTGCAGAGACATAAACTCATTTTAATTGATTAATTACAAGTCAGTTTACTCACATTTTCTTTAGTTAGATTATTTATCGATGAAATAGAGACAGTTTGAATTAGCTTTGCTTGTTTATCTGTTCTCATTTCAATTGTGTCTCTTTAGTTTTTTTTAGTTCTTTAGATTTTAAATATTAAACAGAAAATATAAAATGTATGTGCTTTCTTTATCTACTTCATAAACACTTTCAAAAACATTTATTTCACAAGATATCCAGTAAATCTTGCAAGATTGTATATACATTGTATATAAGCATATGCACATATTCATCTTCTTATTGAGATGTTTGTAATTATTGAATTTATATCCTTAGTATTATAGTTGTTAGATTAGTTTCCTTTCTTTTGTTATTTTTAGGACCTTAGTTGGCCAACGGAGCCATTAAACCCGTCAGGTCATTTCATTCCAAACGGCTTGGGTTATTTAGACAACCCCAATCTAGATTTGACCTTCCAATTGACGGTGTGTCAATTACGCTCGTCAACAAATGGGGCTAGAAGGAGGGCCTAAATTTAATTGATGTCATGTGGAGGTCGCCTCCTCCCCCACACACTTGCACTCCTATCGTAACACGTAGTCACTCAGAAAATCACATTACACTTGAAACAACAATTACCTCGAACAATAACCCTGATATTCATGTTGAACCAGTGACACCAGTTCCTCAAGGGATCAACATCCAAGAAATTGTTCGTCAATCACTCATAAGAAATAATAGTGCATTAGCTCGTAACAGACAACCTGGTAGGTTTCTTAATTGACCCCTTGATTTCACAAATATCCAACAACAGCTTCAAGGAACTGGTCTACCCGAAAACCCTTTCGGTAGTAATACTACCAATCCTACTGAAATACCTATCCTTGGAGCTGGAGGGTCTGGTATTCCACCTTCCCTACCTGATTCTTCTTCATCCTCTTCAGGAGGAGAGTCTTCAGATGAAGGCAGTTCTTCATCAAAACCGTCTCCGCCTTCGACACCACCAACTCCCATGGAAAACCAAAACAATCCTGCCAGAACTTGTCTCAATCAAGATGTCGTGGCTGTACCCAGACCCCAACACCCATTACCGAAACATCTGAAGAAATGGTTGCCTAAATTTGATCCAGATTCAAAACAATCCACTGAAGATCACATCAAAAAAATTATTTTGGCCATTAGACTACGGAGTGTTGAACACGAGGATGTAGTATGCAGATTATTTCCTTATACTTTTGAGGGAAATTCCTCCAAATGGTATTTTTCTCAACATCCCCAAACCATCATCTCTTGGGACAAGTTTGAAACTTGTTTTTTGGAAAAAATCGAAGATGATAAATCTTCGGAAGTCTTGGTTATGGAACTCTCAAGTTTAAAAATGAACCCTAAGGAAAAAGTGAAGGACTTTAATCGAATATTCCCGATGTTAAAGAACACAATCCCTACAGATTCGATGCCCATAGAAAGTTTAATTATTGCATATTATGCTAAAGCCTTGCATAATAGCATAGCCATATGGGTCAAAAGGTCTAAAAAGAACACGTTGTTAGAAGATTTTGAGGAATCAAGTCAAATTGAGAAAGATATATTAATATTGAAAGACAATCTTAGTAGTGAAGTTGAAACAGCCTCATCCTCTAAGAAGAAAATAGAAATTCTCACTAGACCACCTCAACTTAAAAATCAACAAGAAACTTTAGACTTAGAAATCTTACAGAAAGCTTTCCAAAAACTGTCTAATCAGGTCGTTGATTTGAAAAGATCAGTCGAGGAGGCATCCACAAGAAAAGGAAGTTTCAAACCTCCTTTTAGGAAGCCATTCCTGCCTAACTGACCAAACCCGACCACAGAAGGTCTAAAATTTGAAAGTTTACAGTATGCTTTGCAAACCATCTTAGAAGCACATGATAATTCTTCTTTTGTTCCTCCTGAAAATTCTGATCATACAGTTGAAGAAGAGGTACCAGAAGAGGAGGATTCATCTCCCCATGTTTTCTGTCACTTATTGGACAGTGTCTTCCAAGTGAATTTTGAAACTTTCCACCCTTACAACACAAGAAGCAAAACGCAAAACAAACCACCTCCTGAAGTAAGTAAAAATGTGTTTCTCAAACAATCAAAGCAAACTAAAATCAAACAAAGCTTGGCAGCCCCAGTTTTAGAATACAGTTTAATTGAAGATCTGAAAAAATTGAGGGCTAATATTTTTGTTTTTGAACTGCTGAAATTTCCCCTTATTTTGCAGAAAATGCTTCAAAGCATCGATGAAAACAATAAAAAGAGCAATCCTAGCAGCAAAAAATCAGCAGAAATTGTTTCAAACCCAACTAAAAATGTCCCAACTAAAACGACATATGAACCTCCAGATAAAAGGGACTTAGCAGAAAAAACTATAGCAAATGTAGATAAAACTGTTTTAGGGACAGCAACAAAAAATCAGCAGAATTTTGTTGTTAACACTCGGAAAAATGTCCCACCTTTTTTGTTAAACTTTGAAAATTTTAATAGGAATGTACATAATTGTATGGTTGATTCGGGTGCATCATCAAATGTGATGCCTCTATATGTATGCCAAAATATTAATGCAGAAGTTAAACCTTTTGATCTCAAAATCATTCAGCTAGATTGAACAAACGTTAAAGTAATTGGTGAGCTTAAGAACGTGTTGATTAGACTATCATCCAATCCTAAAGTTTAGCAGATAATTGATATTATCGTTGTTGATATTCCTGAATTTTATGGTCTGTTTTTAAGCAGGGATCGGTCAGAGCAATTGCACGGTTACTTTTCCATGGATTGGTCTCACTTGTGGTTGCCTGAAAATGGACAGCCCAACAAAATCAAGATAAACAGAGAACGTTATATTAAGCATACTGTAACGGATGTGAATGATACAAATGAACCCTTTGTTACATCTGCAAATTCATTTGAAACACAGGGAATGAATACCTTTTTTTGTAATTTCATGACCAAAATTTCTTCCATCATTGATCATGGGCAGCAATTTGAAGTTATGACCTATACTCAGACACCAGCTTTACCAAGTATGCCAAGTACCGCAGATGACGCATAGATCTGATCCTTATACTTTGACGGATCCAAATCCAAAGAAGGAGCAGGTGATGGCTATGTACTCATCAATCCTATAGGTAATAAGACTTTAATTGCTTGTCGGTTAGATTTTGAATGTACTAACAACAAGGCCGAGTACAAAGCACTTTTACAAGGACTTAAGAAAGCATTGGATATGGACGTGCAGAATTTGATAGTATTCGGTGATTCAAAAATCGTGGTCAAGCATGTAAGAAATGCCATACATTGTTTATCACCACATCTAAAAAGCTATCAAACTGAGGTATGGAGTTTGATGCATAAATTTTTAGCATTTAACATAAATTCCATTCCTAGATTGAGTAATTCAGAAGATGATTTATTGGCCAATGTTGCTTCTAAACTATTGCCCGATGAAGGTCTTTCCCCTAATGCTTTTCCAATCAAATTGTTGTTCAGGCCATCGATCCCGGATAACATCACAAATTGGAGAGTATTCGATGATGACCAGTAGATCATCAATTTTCTGCATATGGAAGACACCTTCCAAGGTGCAGTCGTTGATGAAGGCACTCACGACGAGAACCTCTAAAACTTCACAATAATATTTGATCCCTGATCTCCTGAATTGACATCCGAGCTGGTAAACTCTATCCCCAGATCTGTTGTAAGACTAGAGAAATTTTATGACTTACATGATAAATTTAGAGGGGTGGTAAATTGTAAAACTAACAGTTCCTCATTGGTTTATGAAACGGTCAATTTAGGAACAAGGGATAATCCTCAAAATATTAATCTAGGAAAGGGATGTTCCGAGAAAGAAAGATTCACTTTTATAAAGTTATTTAAAGAATTTAAAGGCATTTTTTCTTGTCCATATGATGACTTGAAAACATTTGACCCCAACATCATACAACATGTAATCCCTATGAAACCCCAGACTCGGCCTTTTCAACAGAAATTGAGGAAGATGCATCTTAAATTGGAACCCACTATTAAAAAAGAACTAAACAAATTATTAATTGCAAAGATAATTTTCCCGGTTATGCACACGCAATGGGTGTCTAATTTAGTCCTCGTAAGGAAGAAAAGTGGAAAAAATCGACTATGTGTCGATTTTCGGAATTTAAATCAAGCATCTGACAAAGACAACTACCCTATCCCTCCAATGGAACAAATCCTACAACAGTTGTCTAGTTCTAAAAGACTATCTCTTCTAGATGGTTTTTAGGGATACAACCAGGTCCTTATGTCTCCCTCAGATCAACTTAAAACCACCTTTCGCACGCCATGGGGCACTTATGCCTATAGGAAAATGCCTTTCGGACTGATAAACATCGGTGCCACTTTCCAGAGAGCAATGGATATTGCTTTCCGTGGACTCATTAACCAGATGGTCATGGTCTATATTGATGATGTTACTGTCTTCTCTAAAAACAAGAAAGATCATTTGTCTCACCTTAGGGCTGTCCTGGAATGATGTCACAACTTCAACATATCTCTCAACCCTGAGAAATCAGTTTTTGCAATAGAGAAGGGAAAACTGCTTAGGTTTATAGTGTATAAGGATGGAATGATTATTGACCCTGAAAGAACCCAAGTTATTGCTAAACTCCCCCCTCCTTCTTCTAAAAAATCCATGCAGCCCTTTTTGGTCAAGATTAATTTCGTCAGAAGGTTTGTCCCGAGCTTCTCAGAAATGGTCAGAACGTTACAAAATTTAATTAAAAAAGATGTTTTGTATCATTGGGGATCACAGGAAAGTCAAGATTTCGATTCAATTAGAAAAGCGATAATAGAATCCCCTTCCTTGATGAGTCTCGGCTTTTCTCAGGATTTCACTCTTTACACTTTTGCGTCTGACCGATCTTATGTTGTTGTGCTTACACAGAAAAACATTGAAAGCAATGAGATACCCATTGCCTTCATGATCTCATATTTTAAAGGAGCAGAGCTTAAATACCCAGTAGTATACCAACAGCCATATGTTGTTTTCAAAGCAGTGAACACTTCCAATCATACCTGTTGAAATCCAGAACCAAGGTTATTGTTCCTTACCCAGCTATAAGAAACATGTTAGTACAAAAATAATTGGGTGAGAAAAGATAAAATTGGACGACATCACTACAGGAATATGACCTTGAAATAACCTCGGCAAAAATTGTTAGAGGTCAAGGCATGTGTAAACTAGTGGTTCATCCAGTTGAAGAACAAGAAATTCAAATAAACACCTCAACTCTGGATCATCATAATGAAAAACAGATCAGTTGTGCACAAGATACTGCCAATTCTTGGTATGAGAACATTAGATTCTATTTAATGCATGGATTTTCTCCCCGCAATCTTGATTCTAAAACTAGAAGATCACTTAGGCTTAAATCTGCATCTTTCCAGTTAATAAATGATGTATTATTTTGAAAGAACTTCGATGGTGTTTTCTGCGTTGTTTAGAAAAGGAAGAGTCAAAAAAAGTGTTGTCTGAACTTCATGCAAGTGAAGTCGATGGCCACTTTGGTGGAGATACCACTGCCCACAAAGTGATGAGATCTGGGTACTATTGCCCTACCTTGTTTAAAGATGCCCATACATTGTCCTGTAAATGCATAATTTTCCAAAAGTCTACAGGACAGGTGAAAAAGGCAGCATTCCCTTTACAGCCTGTTACTGTAGATTCACCTTTTCAGCAATGGGGCCTTGACATCATAGGACCAATTAATCCCTCTTCTTCGTAGCTGCACAAGTATATCCTTATAGCAACATATTATTTTACTAGATGGTCTGAAGTTGTACCTTTGAAAGTGGTGAACAAAAATTAGGTAGTATCTTTCCTTAACTCTCATATCATCACTCGATTCGGCATTCTCGAATGCCTAGTTTTTTATAACACCTCTTACTTTTCATCCCTCAACATGAATGTTTTTTCTCTGGAAAAAGGGACTAATTTGAAGTATTTTGCAAGCTACTACCCTCAAGGAAATGTCCTAGAAGAATAAACAAACAAAAATTTAATCAATATTATTAAAAGGACAGTTTCAGAAAATCACAAAAACGGGCACAATGCACTGTATAATGCACTCTGGGTTGATAGGGTAACACCAAAAGCTTTTGTTGGTAATTCCCCTTTCTTCCTCATCTACGGAAGAGAATCTATTCTTCCCCCGCATGTCTTACTTCCTTCTCTGCAGTTGTCGTAGAAATTTCAGGAAGAGGAGTGCCCTCCTCTAGAAAATCGATTAAATGACTTATTAAAACTAGAGGATGTGAGAACACAAGCAAAGTAGAAATTGGATCAGCACTAGCAAATTTTAAAAAGATGGTTTGATTCAAATTCATCTTCAAATAGGAATTTTGTTGTTGGATATCTGGTTCTCAAGTGGGATAAATCCCACGAGGGTAAGGGGGAATATACTGAGTTCTAAAACCTATGGCTGGGACCATTTGTAGTTTCTGAAAAATTGGGTCCCATCTCTTTCCATCTACATAATTTGGAGGGACAACCAGACACTTTCCGAGTGAATGGCCAGGCCCTTAAGAGGTATTTCACCTGATGATTTATGTTCCACTCTTTTGTAAATATTTTTGATGTTTTATTTTTTGTTTTTATTTTGGTTATTTTCATTTTGCTTGTTTTTTTATTTGTTTTCTAAAAATTTATGAGTCACCATTACATTTTTGGAAGGGAATCAGAATTCTCATTCATTAGGAACAGATGATAACTTCTCTAGCACCTGAACAGTAAGTGCTAAAACTCAGATCAGCAGAAGCAAGTTTCTATTCAAATCAATGTTTCTGGTTTCTCATCAAAATTACAAGTAGACGTGATTGTCATTAATAAACTTCTAACGTTGTCCCTGTTTTAAGGAAAACAACTTAGTTGTACCTTCCCGTCCTCGATATGGTTTCCTAATAGAAATATAAGTGTCCAAAGTGTGATGAAGGTCATCAAAAAGGAGAATGATTTTTAAATGATCAAAATTTTTATACCAGACTATGAGAATTTTAGTATCACCCCGCCCTCTTGAATATTATTAAGTTATACAAATTATAAACAAATTCTAGAGGGTTGAAAGCATGGTAATGTGTGGGAAGTGTATGTAAACCCATCAGGACGTTGAATAGGTCTGTTGGTAGCGGGTAAAGCATGCATGATACCAAGGAAACTTCATCGGGGTACTGAACAGGCCTGCTAGCAGTGAAGCAATGCCAGGTTTATGAAGATCCTCAAGTTTGTCTTTCAATTTGATCAAAGTGCAAAGATGTCCCATATCATTAATGGACAACTCTTGGACAGGATAAAGGTACTAGAGTGGGTTAAATGACATCTCATTTGAGGCTGTGAACGCCTGCTCGCAGCAATGGCCATGTCAACAGTATTGAATTCAACTGCATAAACATCGCTACACTCATAATCTAAGTTAGATTTTGGATTACATTTTTGTTTAGACAAAAATACATCTGATGCTAAACTGTGTTATTTTTAGAGTTGTGATCAGGATGCTTGACCTATTGTTAACTATTTCTAAAAAATTCATTTCATCTGATTCACCCTAACATGAATTTTCTGGTGATGTAGAGATAACTTCTTCGCCCAGTATGTCACCATTGTTGGAAGCCACTAGTAATTTTCGATTCTTATCATAATCAAAGTTCCCACAAGGAGATTATATATTTATGTAGCTACCATCACCTTCCATTTGTAAATATTTATGTTTCTGAGTTTCAAGGCAATGATTGGGTTAAGCTTACCTTATTGATTTTTTTTGTTTGCATTTTCATTTGTTTTGTTTTAAATTCATCATTGTAAGCATGAATTTAAATATAAAACTTGGTCTTGGTTTCATATCTTTTACCTTAGAAATGTCGCTTTGAAGGCACCCATATATGGTTAAAAATCAAGTCTTCTGAACTTATTAATTAATCCACTATCAAAATCTTTGTAGTATTATGGGTATCAGGACTTCATTGGTTCTATAGTTAATCGATTGAATTAATTTGTGAAATGGTTGAATGCATTAAAACGTTGGCTTAACATTTGATATGGTTTTCATAAACTCAACAATCATATCAGCATTCATGTAAATTGGTACAGGCGTGTTGTACCTACATTTTCAATTCACCTTGCTAGCATGAATATTAATGATGACCATTCATTATGCGTATGGGGTTTTGTTCTCCGAAGGGTTTAGCATTCATTGTGAGAAATGGTTCGTTGTTTCACGAGCCCTCTGTTTTTTTTTTCATTTTCCCCAACTCTTTTTTCCAAGTTATGACAGTCCCCAAACCTTGCATTTTTTCGTGCCATCACAATCTTCTTAAACCTCTCTCTGATGCGCATTCATTAGAAACCTAAACCTATCCCTTGTGATATATGTTGTATCATATTCACAATGGAAATGGCACCCATGGTTCTTATCGAGTCAAATGGATGCCAATCTCTTATGTCCCATGATGACAACATAGATGACCCTAAGGCTCATGGGTGGGATGTGTTCCTCAAGAAGTTCGAAGGCTACAATATCTAGGTTTCACAGGCCTTTGCACAAACTTTTGACGATTTTAGGGCCAAGGTCGGGGATGTACAATTGGAAATAACAGAGGGTTTCATAAGCAGGGCAACAAGACTCCCATTAAAAGGTGAGAGGTGGTTTAAGAACACTAAAATAGAGGATGCCCCATGGAGTTTATTCATGGCTTCCCGCAAATCCACTTGATGTACAAAAGGTATTCCCATTGCTTTTCTAAAACCTAGATGGTACGGTCTCATTTTAATTTTGAAACAGTTTGTCACTTGTGAAGCCCGGTATGGGATGGTTTTTTTGTATCACATTCGGTTGCTTATGATTTTCATAGGGTTTGAGTTGAATATGCAATTTTATCTGTTAATGAGCCTTTACAAAATGTCTAAGCATTATAAGCGATAGAGAACGAATGCTCTGTCGAGTTTGTTTAATCACGGGCTCATTAAGATATTGTTGGTTTCTCACCTGTCGTGAATCGATGATAATTGGGAGGGATTCCTTAGGCGAAATGGCTTCACCCAGGTTGACGATACAGTCAACTCTCATTTAACTATAAACCCCAATTTGGACAACCCAATGACCGAAATCCAGGTCTTCAATTCACTTGATCGCTCTGAATTCAATGAACTACCTTCTATTGTTGATGAAACCCCTGTGGATATTTGCAACAGGTAATTACCAAATTAAAAGAGAAATATCACCTTGTGCCTATGAACGAATCTAATTTGAACAATAATGATGAACTTGTTGGGAAGAATTTTCGTAAGGGAAAGAAATAGTAGAGCTCGGATTTAAATTTTAGGAATAATAAGGCTAGTCATTTGATTTCTAGAAAATTAAGAAATCAAAAAAGTGATCATCAGAGCTCGATTGTTACGATCAATGTTCATACCGAGAGATAAATGATTTCTTGGCTCACGAGGACCCAGAAAAATCAACATCCCAGGAAAGAGGTTGTTACCCTGGCTGAACAGTATGACTTTGTGACTAAGCTACCCCTATGTCTCAAGGGAAAAGAAGGTTTTGTAGGTATTAGTCATGACCTGGAACAAGCCATAATTAAAAGTGAAGTACCCATTGTTGATTGTATTCCACGTCGATCTACCATTACCCCAGTGCATTGTGACAGCTGCCTAGACTGGGTAGAGCTTTATTATAGAGATATTTCTCTCTTACGGGCTCAAGTAAAATGCTTGGTTACTCGGAATGTTCTATTGGAATGAGAGAACCTTGAATTGAAGGCACACACAAAGAGGGAAAACAAAAGATTCAAGAAGATCGGGAATATTATAATAAAAAATACAACTAGTTTCAAAGCCATTATAAATTTCGAACTGTCGCATCCTTATTTTGTTAATTTCTAATGGTAAAATGATTTTGTTTTGATTTTATTTGATTATGTTATAAATAATCAAAATAGGGAGATTTAATTTGATTTCTTTTGCTAATAATAAGACTAGCTACAGAATCTATGATTATGTAGCCAATCTCTTTTGAATAATAATTAGTATTGTTATCTAAATATCAATTCGGTTTTTCTATCTACAGGAAATGGAAGATTATGATGTTGATTGCATGGAGAAAACACTTTGAATCATATGCTCAAATATTCAGTAGTTTCTGCCTTTTTATGTTTATAAAACTTTGGTTTATTTTTGACAAACCAACTCATGCATGAGTGGTTTCTAGTTTCACTATTTTTGTAAAATTGTCTAATTTTTGTGGATTCAACTCTATCTTGTATGATAAGAGCATTTGAATCATGAACTAGTTTAAATACTGGTCACTCTTAGTAGTGAGTACATATTTGTTTGGACACATTATGGACATATGACTTTCAATACTAATATGGAGAATTTGTTCACTCCTTGGCTTTAGACCAGTGTGGCGCTTACCCATTATGTTTTTTCTTTATCTTATGGAATGTTAATACATTTATATAGCTTTAGTCTTATCATCGTATGATATTTCATATTATTTAGCACTTTAATTCTGTATGTAATTTGTTGTCCTATAATATATCTGTGATCAATATTTCATTTAAATATCGTGGATTTATGTTGGATATTGGATTATGTATTACATGAATGCTTTGTATTAAGTTTATTTTATTATAAGTGTTCATCATTATAAGATCACCAGATCTGTATATTTATCAGGTCATTGTTATATTCTTGTTCCAAAACACCTCTGGGTTTGTTCTGGGAGTCTTATCACTATTGTATTACAGGTTTTCCTCGTAGGAAGGACAACTTTGATCTTGAATTGCGCAGAGACATAAACTCATTTTAATTGATTAATTACAGGTCAGTTTACTCGCATTTTCTTTAGTTATATTATTTATCGATGAAATAGAGACAATTTGAATTAGATTTGCCTGTTTATCTGTTCTCATTTCAATTGTGCCTCATTACTTTTTTTTAGTTCTTTAGATTTTAAATATTAAACAGAAAATATAAAATGTATGTGTTTTCTTTATCTACTTCATAAACACCTTCAAAAACATTTATTTTGCAAGATATCCAGTAAATCTTGCAAGATTATATATACATTGTATATAATCATATGCACATATTCATCTTCTTATTGAGATGTTTGTAATTATTGAAATTATATCCTTAGTATTATAGATGTTAGATTACTTTCCTTTCTTTTGTTATTTTTAGGACTTTAGTTGGCCAACGAAGCCATTAAAACCGTCAAGTCATTTCATTCCAAACAGCTTGGGTTATTTAGACAACCCTGATCTGGATTTGACCTTCTAGTTGACGGTGTGTCAATTACGCTCGTTAACACTACTCCATCGACACTGAGATCAGCTCCTCCATATTTTACAATGACCTGAGCTTTGAAGAGGAAGAGTCGATGGTTGTCATGATTGTCGACGATAAAGTCGTGCAACAAGAAGAAGAGTGTGCAGACCCAAGGAACTGCATGGAGAATGAGATGTGAAACATGAGATTCGATGGAGCCATCATCAAGGAAGGGGCAGGGGCCAGTGTATGGATAAGTCCCCCCAAGGTGGGCACAAAACTATGCTCATACAAACTCGCCTTCAATTGTACAAATAACATGGCTAAGTATGAGGCATTGATTTTGGGTCTGAGAGTTTTGAAAGAATTGGGCACAAAGATGATAGTGGTGCATGAAGACTCTGAGCTTGTCATAAACCAAGTGAAAGGTATATACCATTCCAATCACCCCAGACTAAGGGCATACAGAAACCTAGTGTTGGACCTCCTTGAAGAATTCTCGAAGTATAATTTATCAACAATCCTGAGGGGTCGGAATCAAATTGTGGATGCCTTGACCACCTTGACCTCGGTTTTTTAAATTCCCATTTTCCCAAAATTAAAGTACGAAATCAAAGTCAAACACACTTCAGTCGTGCCCGATAATATCAAGTATTGGCAGGTGTTTGAGGATAACAAACAAGTGGAGATTATTCTCCAAATGAGCGACGAGTTCGCTAATGTAAACATTGATGATGAGTGTTGTTGCAACGAATATGAAAGCACATCTACGCACAGTAATGATGACCCCTTTCAGAACCAGATAGCTGGGAGGGACATAGTGCATCTAAATAATAATAGCATCCCCAAAGGATTGGTTTCGTTGGAAAAAAAAATTGATGAAAATGATGTGGCTAGAAATCCCAAGATCACTGCGAATCATGAGGATGTAGAGGATTGCAACATCAGGACCAAGGATAATATGAGGATAATCAAATTATAAAATACACTCATTCCAGAGGTCAAAAGGGACTACATCAAACTCATGAAATATTTTCCCAACGTTTTTGCATGGAGTTATGATGACTTGAAAGTCTACAACACTAAAGTGATTTAGCACGTCATTCCTCTCAAAGAAGACCAAAAACCTTTCAAGCAAAAGCTAAGATGGATCAATCCCTTATTGTTGTCACTAATTTAAAAAGAGGTAAAGAAACTCTTCCAATCCAAAATTATTGTTTCTTTAAGATTTTCGAAATGGGTTGCCAACCTGGTGCCTGTAAGGAAAAAGAGCGGTGAAATAAGGTTGTGCATCGATTTTTGAAACTTGAACAGAGTATCCCTCAAGGACAACTACCCGCTCCCTAGGATAAACTATATTCTGCAGAAGGTAGTTGGATCTCAGAAGATGTCTATGTTGGATGGTTTTTCAAGTTACAATCAGATCATGGTACACCCAGATGGTTGGGAAAAGACAGCTTTCATGACACCATGGGGCACGTTCATGTATGCTAAGATGCCTTTTGGCTTATGAACGTTGGAGCTACCTTCCAGAGGGCGATGGATATAAGATTTGTTGAGGAAAAGGACAAATTTATCATGCTCTACCTGGATGACATCACAATTTATTCCAACTCCGATGAACAACATCTTGGGCATCTGAAGAAGGTCTTCCAAAAATGCAGGAAGTTCGGCATATATTTGAATCCGAAAAAATCACATTTTGGAATGCAAGAAGGTAAATTGTTGGGGCACATCATCTCGAAAGAGAGTATAAAGATAGATCCCAGCAGGGTAGAAGGAATTCTGAAAATCATCACTCCTCGCAGCAAAAAAGAGGTGCAGTCCTTCCTGGGAAAGGTGAATTTCTTGAGAAGGTTCATCCTAAATTTGGCAGAAATTATAAATCATATCACCAGCATGCTCAGAAAGGGAAATGAGATCAAATGGAACCCAAAAGCCAGAAGATCTCTTGAGACATCAAGGTAGCGCTGACCAAAGCTCACGTATTGGCCAGCCCAGATTTCATGAAGGATTTCATCTTGTTCTCATTCACCTCGAAGAATACCATCGCTAACGTACTGTTACATAAGGATGACCAGAATTTTGAAAATCCTATAGCCTACTTCAGTAGGACACTGAGAGATTCCCCACTAAGGTACAATATTATGAAGAAACAAGCATATGCCTTGGTGAAATCCCTCAAGGAGTTCAGGACTTACATACTACATTCCCACATTATTTCTTACGTTCCCATCAACTCAGTCAAAGATATCTTGACTCAGTCTGACCCTGATGGAAGAAGAGGTAAGTGGATCGCAGTCATGCTAGAACACAACCTCAAAATCAAGCCCACAAAGTTGATTAAGGGTTAGGGCCTCACAAAACTGATGGTGTAGTCGAACTATGACATTCTGGGAATAAACTTCATTGTTGATCTATCGTAGAACCCTTAAGAAGAAACGACCTTGCAGGTGTCTCAGAAATTCATCGATACACCTTGGTATACAGACATCATTTATGTACTAAAGAATCTGTTAGCTCCTCCAGGGTTAAGTAAGACCAAGGCTAGGTTCTTAAAGATGAAGGCTACTAAGTTCTGCATATTAGATAAGTCTCTGTATTGGAAAGATCCGGGAGGGATATTGTTGAGTTACTTACTATAAGATGACACAGAATGAGCTATCAGAGAATTCCACAAATGTGATTGTGGAGGACATCACTACTAGAAAACAACCACACATAAAATTTTAAGGGCAGGTTACTATTGGCCTAGCATCTTTGTAGATGTATACAAAGAAGTTTCCAGTTGCCACAAGTGCCATATCTTCGATGGAAGGAGAAAGTTGCAACCCCTGTCAATGAAATCGATCTCATTCGAAGCGTCGTTCATGCAATGGGGCCTGGACTTTATATGAGAGATTCATCCATCGTCCTTGGTGCAACAGAGATGGATACTTATAGCTACGGATTACTTCACAAAATGGATCGAAGCAATTCCAATGAGGTAGGATACTGATATGGTCATCATTCAGTTTATGGAGTCTAACATCTTGTCTAGGTTCAGGTGCCCTATCAATATCATCACGGATAACGTAGCTGCATTTAAGTCCAAGAAAATGGAAAATTTTTGTAATGATTACAATATAAACCTGGGACATTCTATATCTTATTACCCACAGGGTAATGGATTGGAAGAATCATCCAACAAAATATTAACCAAGATTATCAAAAGGCTCCTGTAGGACAACAAGAAGGCATGGCATGGCATAAGAAACTCATTTACATATTATGGGATGACAGAGTCACTACCAAAAATTCCATCTCGACAATGCCATTCCAAATCGTATATGGCGCAGACGCAGTTTTCCCCACCTCACTGGGATTTCCCGTCAGGAAGTTACTACAAGAACAAGAGGTCGAGCCAAACGACTCTCAAAGAAGGATAAATCAGTTGATTCATGCATAGCAGATGAGGGAGCAGGTTTACAACCAGTCACAACTTCACCAAGACAAGATGAAGAAAATTTTCATTAAGCACTATAAGCAAGGGGATTTCTAGATGGATGATCTGGTGCTAAAGTGGGATGCAAGGAACGAAGACAAGGGGAAGCATGGAAAATTCGATAATCTTTGGACTGGACCCTTCAGAATCAGTGTGTACCATGGAAACAATGCATACATGCTCGAAGAGCTTAACAGAGAGTCCATTGGCAGGGGGCATGTAAATGGCAGGTTCCTCAAACACTATCTAGTTCAGTAAGGTCTGTTTAGTTTTTCATGTCATTGTAAATAGCCATTTCATTTTTGTTTTCAAATAAGGCATTTCGAGTTAGTATGTCAGCAGAAAATTGAAGACTGGAGTGAAGGCCCTAATTTTATGTTGAGTCTGGTCAAAACTATGTCAAGAAGGTCTAGGTTGTGTTTTTCTTTTCCGTTGTTTCAAAGTATGGAATTCGAATAAGTCCCAATGGTCAGGAACCTGATCAGTTGTTCTTTGCCACCTCACTGGAAGGATAGCATCCACCTCATTTTTTTCAGTTGGATTCAGTATTAGTCGAGTCATGGTCTATGTGTCAAAGCATGTGAGGTCAGGTACCGAACAACGAATGGTTCTAAGTCAGCAAGTGGTCGGTTGTCCCTTGGAGTCAGGAAGGGATGTCAGAATCAAAACATGTGTGAGTGGTAAAGGTATTTTCCCAAAGAGTCGGGTCCTGTCAGAAGAGAAGGTTTTACGTGCCAAAGGTCGAGGCAAGTTGTTAAATAGAAGTCACATCGAAAGACGCAATGACCATCATCATCTCATTATGAAGTAAAAAAGAATGAAAAATCATGGCTCTCATATCACGTATACTCTGCAACTCTTATCAGTTGTACTTTGCATGCCCCAAAGTGTACCTGTTGTGTGGATGTGCTTCAAAACCTCCAGTCACCATGGATTTAGTGTCCCCTGGCACAATTCCATCTCTCGTCTGCCCAATTATAAATTTCGGTTGCCCTGCATGTATTTTTTTCACCAACCAAGTTTATGCATTGTCTATAATTCTTCCCGCGAGCCCTAATTTTCTTGTGGCGTGAAAGTCGATTGCCTTCAGCTGCGTCACAAACCGAGTCAATTAATATTACCGCCTTGGATCTGTGCTAAATCCATTGCATGTAGAACAAATACTTGTTGCACCATGGAAATATCCCAGAACATAAGGAAAGGTGCGCGAAGTAGAAAAAATATGGGGCCCGAACCTCAAAACTTGACATTGGTAAATGAATATCTGGATGTCAGAGAATCTTTTGAACATATCGCTTGCATGGTATTTTGTAGGAAAATCCAAGGATTCAACTTGAAACTGGTGGAACAGTTCGCACTCAGATTCAATGGTTTTCGTGCAGTAATTGCAGGAATCACTTTCCAGGTAACGGAGGAAACTCTGTCAGCCACAATAGAGATCCCTCCGCGTGGTGAAAGGTGGTCTAAAGGCATGGCTTTGGACACTCTATGCTATGAGGAGTTCATCAAACTAGACAATTTAAATGAGAAAGTCAAAGCACGTGTTCGAAATAGATATCTACAGGAGCCTTTTCGGAAGCTCTTGAGGGAGATTAGAAAATATTTCACTTGTGAAGGGAGGTCTAATAGAATACACCCACATCACATCAGATTATTGATGCATTTCACGGGAAGGAGACCATTGAACCTGTCATTCTTCTTTCACCAAAGCCTCAGATAAATGGTGGACAGCGTCCAAACGAAAGCAAACCAGCTGAAGAAGAAACTATATCATGTCTCGCTAATCAAATTACTGATAGTTGAGGAGTTGAGGCGATTGGGTGAAAACTGGGATTCATTTCTGCTCACAGTCAGCATCCCTAGGGACCCCAAAGGAGATTCTTTTTCATCCACGGGAAAAGTAACATCTCACCACACGGAGGTGGAAATAGGAAGGGTTGTGGAGGAAGGAAAGACATTGGAAGCCCCATCTCCCCAATATTTGATACCCTGGAAGAGGGGCAAGCCAAGGAAGAACAAAGAGACTAGGGAGGCCCAAGTCCTGAGCGATCCGTGCACAAAGTCAGTCGCCGAAAATTTACTCATGCATGCCATTCGGCTGGAACCTGTTGAAGGTCCAAGTCGAGAAAACTACAACAGAAGGAGAAGGACAGACAATCAAGGCACAGATATTCATGAACCGTCGCAGTAGCTGAAGAAAGCACAGATCGCTACTGTTGATCTATACCAAGAGAACAGGGAGTTGAGACAGCAGTTAGCAGAGAAGACCCTCAAGGCATCAGCATCACAGGGTCAAGAGGGAAACATGACTTGGATCAAGAGGCATCTCAGGGAAGTGCAAGACACAATCATCTAGTTGCGTGAAGCATAAAGGATGTCAGAAGAGAGAATTGAAAAGCACTTCAATGAATGTGGATCAGCCCTATAAAATGTTTGCGCAACTCTAACCAGTGCACAGAAGAGGCTGAAAGGGAACGCAGTTTTGCAAAGACAAGTAATGAATCTGAAAAGGCAAAATTGGTCTCTCAGGAGAACGCTTCGGATATCAAAACTGCAGACAAGGCCAGAAGCATGATCAATCGACTACATTTTTGTCCTCTCAATCATGGCGCGTATTTTGTCTCCCCATGTCATGTTTCCTATTGGGAAGTAGGGACTCTGACAGGTACCCTCTCGGCAAGCATACGACGCACATCCTAGAGACCCATCTATTACAAAGGACAGGTGTACATTGGACATGCGACAGTTTGAATAAAGGTGATGTCCCCTAGCTGGTATTGTCATCTTGGAAACACTTGCAACAATAGATTTTCCATCACTACAAACTGTATAGCTGAGGTAGATCTTGAGGTTATTCCATTGGACATTTGTGGTATTCCGTTGGGAAGCCCATATTTATATGATAGGAGAGTCATCTTTCATCATCATGAGAACAAGTATCATTTTTTTAAAAATGGATTTGAGTACATTGTTAGAGAACATACAAAGAAGTTGAATTTGTCACTTGTAAATGCAGGACAAATGAAGAGATTAGTCAATGCTAGTAAGAATTTTGTCCTCTTGATGATCAAACCCAAAGACAATGTTGAAAAAGAAGCTTTCTAAGGTTGTGCAAAGTTTAAATCTGGTTTATATGAGGTTGTTAACCAATATGATGAGATGTTTCAGGAACCAAAAAGATTGCCTCTAAAAAGGGGTATCCAACATGAGATACAATTGCAGCAAGATTGTCCTCTTCTAAACATTGGTATGTATAGGATGTCAATCATGGAGAATGTTGAAATTAAAAAACAAATCCAAGAGTTTCTTAACAAAAGGGTCATCATGCCAAGCACATCGCCATGTGGGTCACCAATTTTTTTAGTGCCAAAGAAAGACAGTACATGGCGCATGTGTGTAGATTTCAGAGCCTTGAAGAAGATTACAGTAAAGAATCATTATCCTCTTCCTAGAATTGATGATTTGCTTGATCAATTGAAATATGTTAAGTATTTAACTAAGTTGGATTTGAGAAGTGGATATCATCAGATTAGGATTTCTGAAGGAGACACTTGGAAGACAACTTTCAAAACAAATCAATGTTTGTTTGAATGGATGGTAATGCCATTTGGGCTTTGTAATGCTTCTGCTACATTCATGAGAGTCATGAATGATGTTTTAAGGCCTTTTCTTGATGATTGTTTGATTGTCTACTTGGATGACATTTTGATATTTAGAAAATATCATGAAGAGCATGTTATGCATGTAAAGTTGGTTTTGGATGTCTTGAAGAAAGAAAATTTGTTTTTGAAGATTTCTAAATGTGAGTTTGGAAATACCTCACTTGTTTACTTGGGACATATTGTTGGAGGAGGAGAATTGAAAATTGATCCTTCCAAGGTCAAAGTCATTTTGGATTGGCCCAAGCCCTACAATGTGATAGAGGTAAGAAGATTTTTGGGAGCAACCCAATATTGGAGAAATTGTATTGCTAACTTCTCTTCAATTGCATCTCCATTACATGCAGTGACAAGCATCAAGCAAGTTTTCCACTGGGTAGGCAATCAACAAAAAGATTTTGATGCATTGAAGGAGAAGATTAGTTCAGCTCCAATTCTTGCACTTCATAATTTGAGACATCGATTTGAGATCCAAACATATGTAATTAATTATGCAATGGGAGCAGTCTTGTTGCAATATGGTAAGCCCATTTGTTTTCATTATGAAACTTTTAATGGTGCTCTAATTAACTATCCTAATTATGATAAGGAGTTGTATGCATTGGTGCAAAGTGTGAAAAAATGGAAACATTTTTTGTTGGTAAAATAAACTATCATTCACACAGACCATCAACCATTGCAATACTTACAATCACAAACAAATCTATGGCAAGCAAGGCATTTCAGATGGATGGGTTTCCTACAACAATTCCACTTGGTTATAAGGTATAAGAAAGGAATTTATAGCAAAGTTGTTGATATGCTTTCTAGGCATATTGTTATTGCTTCAATTATTCTTAAGCATAATTCTACCATGCATGAGAGCTATGTTGAACAATATGCTTTAGATGTTTAATTTAAAGAGGTTTATGCAACCTTGTGTCATTCTAACCAAGTTGAGGAATTAGATTACCATGTGCATGATAAGATTTTGTATCATCTTCGCAAGCTATGTATTCCACAGGGTGAAAGAGTCAACATCATAAGGAAAGCACATTCTTCGCTTATTGTTGGCCACTTTGGTGTAGGCAAGATTGTGGCTAATTTCCAAAGGTATTGGTATTGGCCTGAAATGAATGAAAGTGTTTCAAGATATGTAAGAGGATGTTATTTATGTGCTACAAGCAAGCCTAGAAATAGAAACTTGGGTTTGTATACTCCACTTCTGATTCCTTCTTGTCCTTGGGAAAACATTTCCATGGACTTTGTAGGAGGTTGACCTATGTCTAAAAAGAATCATGATTATCTTTATGTTTTGGTTGACCATTTCAAAAAAAATGTGTATTTTGATGCCTTGTAAGAAGCAGGTTACATCTGAACAAACCACACAAATGTGCTTTCAGCATGTTTGGGTACATTTTGGGTTGCCCAAATCCATTATTTCTAATCAATATTCTATATTTATTAGGAACTTTTGGTCAAGCTTATGGGCACTCATAGACACCAAGCTGAAAAATAGCACAAAATTTCATCCACAAACAGATGGTCAAACAGAAGTGGTGAATAGAATAGTAGTACATCTTATTCGTGGTTATTGCAACAAACATCCTAAGCTTTGGGATGAGCACCTACACTACATTCAGCATGCTTACAACCAGGATAAGCACTCTTCGACTCAAAAATCTCCATTTGAGGCATGTTTTGGTTATTTGCAAAAATCTCCTTTAGATTTTATCTTTGGGAAGGATATTTCTATTGATGGTCATTATGACATTGATAGAGAAAATAA
>SNQJ01S0012539.1:7550-27605 GCA_010110895.2 Picea sitchensis
AAGTCACCGGTTCGAAACCTGCGGGGACAAAAAATCCAACCATGTTAAGGGTTGGTGTGGCTCAGGCCGGGTGCGATCCTGGGGTGATTTTGACGGCTTAGATGCCCCTGAGTCACGGTTTCTCAAGCCACAGGTTAATCGCAGGTCCTGCACAAATTAACAAAAAAAAAAAAAAAAGGTGTTCTTGAGCATGGTCTGTAACAAGGTCTCGGCTCCTTCTCTTCTGCTCTCTACTCGCAGACCCTCTTCTCATTCTACTAACTCCTATCAAAATGAGATCTAAATTGATCTTTTACATGAGGGGGCTCTTAGAGCACTTCCCTTCAATCTACCTATCCTATTCAATTACATTGAATGGGCTATCTAGTCCACCATCTGGATCTAGATCTCAACCTTACAAACATTAAAGGACTACCTACTCTAATGCCTGCACAAAGGCATGAATCCATGGCTCAACAACCTACAACTTTAATTACATTCAAATTCAAAGATGAAGATGAAGGTTTCACCTCTCTTCATCCTTGAATGCATGCACGCTGACGTGGCTGGCTGACTGATGTGGAGAGATGCTCCTACATCAATGAGAGACACCGTTCTCATGAACCGAGTGTCACAAATAGTGAGCATGGAGATCAACATTCTTCATCTTACTGTGGTAAATATGATTTTCAACAACCTATATAACACTCTAGTTATGAAATTAGATTGTAGTTGAGTTCTCAATTGGAAGGCCAAGCTCTCCCAAAAGTTGGTGAATCCAAACCGCTTCAGTACTTTCTTGAACGACACCACAATATTATGCTTTTGTAGTCAACAAAGAGACTACCTTCTATTTCTTGCACGACCACACCAAAGGTCCAGTGCTATAGTGAAACACATAGACATAAGTGAACTTCTGATCATCACCATCTCCAACCCATTCAGAGTCAATGTAGATGACTAGAAATCCAAACTTCGACAATACTTGATACCAAATTGAGTGACACCCTTTAGATAATGAAAAATTCGTTTGACTACTTTCCAGTGGATTTATTTTGGGGTCTTGCATGAAACGAGAAACCACACTAACAACAAAGGAAATTTCAAGTTGACTATGAGTAAGATAAATAAGACTACCAAATAAAAGTGTAGCATCGATTGTGGGTGTTCAAAAGGTTTTAGTGAGCTTGAATCCAGAATGAAAAGGAGTAGCACAAAGCTTGCAATAATCCATCTTAAAACGTGTCAACATATCCATCACATATTTAGATTGAGAAATGAAAAATCCATCACAAAGTGGTAATACTTGAAGACCCAAAAAATAATGCAGAGTACCAAGATCTATCATATCAAAGGCATTAGCAAAATGTTTCTTCAATCGAAGGATGAGATCATTATTATTTCTAGTAATGAGTAAGTAATCTACATATACAACAACAATCAAAGTGTCTCTATTGGTGTAGAGAACATACAAGCTGTGATCATATTCACACCTTTTGAAACCAAGTCGAAGAAAGAAAATGTCGATCTTAGCATACCAAGCTCGGGGAGCCTACTTCAAACCATAAAATGACTTCTTGAGTCAACATACCAAATTTAAATCCATCACAAAACCAAGTGGTTGTTCCATGAAAATTTCCTTAGATGGGATCCATGAAGAAAGACACTCTTCACATCCATATGATGGATTTTCCATCCAAAATGAGAAGAAAGGGAAATAATTAGTCGAACGAAGTTCATATTTGCAAAAGGGGAAAATGTTTCAGTGTATTCGATGCCTTCTTGTTGAGAAAATCCCTTTGCAACTAGATGTGTTTTATATCGCTCAACAACACCTTCAAAGGTAAATTTGCTCTTGTAGACCCATTGAGACTTCATAATGTTCTTTTCTTGCAGCTGAGGAACCAAGTACCAAGTATATTCTTCGACATAGAATCAATTTTATTCTTCATTGACTTCTCCCATTCAAGTCATCATTCAACGTATGAGTAGGTGATAGGGTCAAAGGTTTTACATACATGAGTCATCAAGGAAACATCGATGTGTTGCTTTTGAATTTGAGTCTATCATCCACATGAGGCATCTCCAACATCAGATCCAACAAATTCAATTGTATTGGCATACCATTGGGGTAGGCAATAAACGAGTGAAATACGATTCACTTTAGCAGATCGATAAAAAATTGAAGGTTATTCAGTTAGCGACCTAGTCTAAACAGAAAATGATGGACTAGTTGACTCATAGGTTGATAGTCTAGTCATAATAGGGATATAGTTTGACTATGCAGTCAAAGGACTGGAGAATGTAACATGAGAACCAATTTCAAAGACAAAATCAAAGGGATCATCCTGTAGCAATCCAAAATAGGCATTCAACAAATTAACACTAGAAGTCTTCTCATCAAAGTGAACATTACATTTGATAATGATTTTCCGTTTGACAGGATCAAATAGTCGAAAGGATTTCAACTCTTCAGAGCAGCCCATCATGATGCAAACATGGATCTTTTCATCTAAATTATTTCTGCAATAATAAAGAATGTGGTCTAGGAAACATGCCCAAACACACGAAGGTGGCCGAATGAATGCTTCTTCCCATACCATTGTTCAACTGCAGTCATGGAAGGAGTCAAGATGTGATTGAGTAGATAATTTTCATAGTAGACTGATTTATCCCAAAAGAAAGAAGGTATATATTTAGCCCGCAAAATAAATTTTTCCATTTCAATCAATATCCAATTCTTGCATTCTACAACTTCATTATGTTGTGGTGTGTGAGGAACTGACCACTGCTAGTCAATACTAGATCGAAGTAGGTATTCTTCAAAAGGTCGATTTACATACTCACCACCATTGTCTGATCGCAAGAATTTGATGGGTCGACCACATTGATTTTTAGCAAAGGCATGAAACTCCTTGAACTTTTCAAAGACAAGGTTCTTTTTCTTCAGGAAAAAGATCCATGTGAGGTGAGAGAAATCATCAATGAAATTCAAAATGTACCTTGCACCCACTAGTGAAAGTAAATTGATGCAACATATATCATTGTGAACCAGTTACATTAGGTTTTTCACTCACCATGCTGTACCATATTCGAATGGTTCCTGATGATGTTTCCCAAGTACACAAACCTTATAAACTCCTTCAGGGGGAAACACCTAGGAAAACAAGCAACCATGTTCTGAGTTGCCAGTGCATGCAGACTTCGAAAATTCAAGTGTCCAAGTTGTTCATGCCAAATTTGAATTCTCTCATCAGAGTGAGAAAAAATTATAGTCAGTTTAGGTTTAGGTTGATTCAAGTCAATATGGAACATGTACAAACTATCCGTTGGGTTGAAAATCCCGCCAACGATAATCAACTTACCTTTCTTCAAATCACAAACATAGAATCGATCTGGCCAAAATTCCACAATCTTACCTGTTTGTGTCAAATGAGAAACACAAAATAGATTGAAACTAATATCTGGCATATGATAGACATAAAAAATCTTCCCATGTTAATAGGAAACATCACCCTAAGTAGCAAAATCTAGAGCAAAATCATTAGCAACATAGATTTTACTCTCCTCAAATTTATTTAGTCTCATGAATAAAGAGGCATCTATATCGATATGATGAGTACACCCAGAGTCGACTACCCATTCGTTCTGCACATAATGAGACAACAAGGCTTGAGAAGTTCCAACTTGGAAGCTGAAATTATCAACGGGTCAACTAGAATGGAAACATATCCTTTAAGGCATTTACCTTTTCCTCTAAATCATCTCTCTTCTTAAAGTAGTTTTTCTCCACATGTCCAGTATTTCCATAGTACTGACATGTATTCTTATTTCGGCTTCGTTGTGGCTGTCTCTGGGGTCCTTGGTCATGATATTAATGTGTCAGACACCCAACCCCCCAAGTAACTTTTTAAGGGATAGAGTATTAAGTTTTCAATTTTCCCTAACTATATCAAAGTCTCCTCTCAAGGGAAACATCGTATTCTACTCTCTAAGGGATTTCCTATCACTATAACCATGCTCAATTCTGAGCTCTGTAATGAAATTTACAATCTATAGAAGTTCTTAGGCTTCTATTGACCAAGGTCTACCTTACTGCCAAGAGGATTCACATGGATCCATCCACTTGTGCCATCATACCTGACATTGATGTGGCACTTGCCACCCGACCCATTGGTCCTCTGTTTATCAGGCCCCTAATCATATGACCTGCATCAAACCTTGCTATCAGTTTAACGATCTATAAAATTTTCAGGCTGGAACTCATTGGAGTACCTGGATGACCCTGCTTGGAAACCACTCCAACGAACATATTCTAACCATGCATACTCCAATGGATCAGACAGTCCTCACAATCAAATATTAATGGCTACGATTACTTTGGAGTCTTCACTTGCTCAAGGGTTATCAACCCTCTCACACTTCCACTTTGCTTAAATTAAGTGGGGTCCACAAAGATATAACGATAATAATGACTCTCTCCATATATCGATCGATAGACCTCTTTCATTCTCATATTCCTTCCCCTCAGTGTGTTTCCACTCTGGTATCCTAGACCCCTCCAACAAATCATGGAGATATATTCGCTGCACCGAATTCAACGACTGAGATTTAAGGCAATGACCTATAGGCCATTTCGTTCAACTGGTCCCACTCTTTATCCACTCAATCATAATATGACACGCTTCATCTCTTGGGGTACACTAGCAACCCCACTGACATCCTCGTCACCTTGGCTGCCTAGCTGTCCCACCACATCACCATGATGACAGTCACCCTTAATTTATACCTTTGCTATCCCTCCTTCGATGGCCGACTAAGATTGATTCTCGGCTATTCTCTAATTTATGTTTCAAATTATTTGTCTTGATTCTTCCCATCAGAGTCCACTAGCAACCCAACACTCGAACATCCTGATGGAAGTACTCTTTGATCAAATTTGGTGGTTAGTCGAGGCCCATATCGAATGATTGACAATTAAGGATATCTTCCAAGGTTCTAATCCTAATAGGGGACATCTTCGTCCCCTTGAAAAACCAGGTACTGACACCTATCGTCCTCTGGGACAAGATGGATCCCACACATGCATGACACGTCACGTTGTCGTCACTCCCCCTCTTATCCTCGCTTAAGAGAGACCCACAACAATCTATTATTGAGGTTCCATGGTACTCTATGTGATATCTATGGTCCTTGAACTCTCGTCGTCGAACTCCCTTTTATATTCTCCTTTCTAGACCTCCGACCGACCTTACCTCGACGAACTATCAACTAGATCTAAGAATCCAGAATCCACCATAGCCATACTCTGATAGATCGATGATATTTTTTTACTTGGAGTACCCCTCGTTGGGATTCCACAACATCCCCATGCTTGAACACTTCGATGACCATGCCACCGACCAACGTATAACCGACGTCAACGGTCCAAGATTCATCGAGACCTTTCTCTAATGGATCCAATGAATACTATTGATTCAAATCCCTCCCCATTGGAGTCCAAATATAAACTTACCCTAGAACACTTTGATGGCTATGTTCCCCAACCAACAGTCAAAATCAATTAGCTATGTTGAATCAACGGTTGCGATCCTCCCAAAGTAAAACATAGGGTTTTCCTAGGTTTAACAGTCTGATCCAAGACTTCACAGGTTAGGGATTTCCTCCAAGTATTTTCTAAGTCTTACCAGGCCTGCAAGATATCTAAAATTCCCTCTAAACTGACTAAGGAATTCTCTCTTCACTACTTGGGTGAAGATTTGCATCCTACAAGGTTTCCATTTCAACCAGGGAGGGTTCCACAAGGAGTAATTTTTGTTTATCTATATAGGGTCTTCTTCAGGGTGACAATCCAAATTAGGACTCAACCATTTCGGGTGCTCTTAACCCTTTCCTAGCAATAATTAACATTATTTATTGGTACTCAATGAGGGTTCAATTCCCACAACCATTCATGTCAAGGAGGGGGAGAAAACACAAGGCCTGCCGGCCTTCCTTGGTTTCCAACACGTCATTATTACAGTTAATGTATCACCCCTTTGGAGGGGAGATGAAAACATTCCATCCCTCTCAAAAGTTATCCTTCATTTCTTGATTTATATACCTGGATTTCCTTTAATAGACAATACACGACACCAAATATTCTACTGCGCACACATGAGGCACTTACACACATTTATTTTCTTTAATTAAAAAAAATATAGAATGTTCCTATTTAGATGTGAAAAATATGCACTATTCTTACAGTTCCACCATTACTCAAGTGCACATACATGCAAAGAAACAACCAATCTACTCTTTAAACAAGCTTACAACCCCTAGTATACAATTACAAGCACCAACCCTATGCTATACTCAATTCACAAGGTAAAGGAATGCTTATCTGTTCATAGATTATGGCCATCCATAGAATATGGGTGTTCACCTTTCCACCCAACCATAGTCTCTGCATGCTCAGACAGTTCAGTAGTAGGCCACCCCCATGCCAAACCATGATACCACTAGGAAAATCTATCTTAGGTTCTCAGGGTAATTTTTGGTAAGAGAAGACCATTATTCTTCTCATACCCCAAAACATTATCACATCTCCCTCTCCTTCATGCACCTCCCCCCTTTTCATTCTTCTTCCATTATAATTTCCTGTTGTTTCCCTTTGTGTGTCCGCTGCACACAACTACTTGGGAAGGTTCTTGACTTGTCCCTTGTTTTCTTCTGTTATAAGGAACTCGTGGGGTCAATCTAGGGCTTTGGAATTGGTACTCTAATGTACCTTTGGATGGCATATTATGTTGTCCTAGACAAATTTTCCATGCCTATATTCATGGGGGTGGTTGGTTTCTCAACCACCAATCCTCCCTCATTAATCAATTTTTCCTTGAAATTAGAGTTAAGGAAAATAACTGAATATTTCCAAATAATACTTTTAGTTTAATAGATCCTCCTCCCATTACTCTAGTGGTTTCATGGCCAATAATTTCAAGGCTACACCCATCAGTTAGTTGTTGGCATTTTCAATTAAACAATAATACATTTACAATATTTACATGTCATTGCATGGCAATCATTAATTATGATTAATTACATATAATTAAGGGTTTAGAAAGGGGGTCTTACAATCCCCTATCCCTTCAAAAGGAACACTGTCCTTGGTGTTCTTCTCAGCAACAACTTCCATGCCTTTATCTTTCAGCCTTAGAATTATCTTTTTCTTTTCACAACCTAGTCTTTACTCAGACTCTGGCATTTCAAAACACACCTTCAACAATTTCAAACAACAAGCATATTAATCCTGATTTTATGCAAAAACATTTTTGTTCATGATTCAGGAGGAAAATTTACATATCATCATAATACTTATCAGTGTATTTCATATATCTGCATCCATGTGGCTGTCTCATTTACTCAGCTCACTGTTTTTCCCTTGATGTAATTATTGTGTGCATAATCCCAATTCATCAAAAATCAAGGGTCATCAAAGTCTCCTCTTCCTTGCGGTCACTCACCTTCCAGGCTTAGGCTCAAGAATCCCCTTCTCTTCTATATAGTCCCTCAGACGATCCATCTTTCCTACCAAGTCTTTCACACTAGAATATTTTCAAACAATTCACTGATTCTTATAGTTGAGGCATCCCCCAAGCTTGCTTTGCTAAGGCACCCCTCTAGTTTGTGTTACCACAACACAACAATATCCTTTTCCATGCTTTCCTAGCTTGAAAACCATCATCTTCCCCTCTAGTATAGACATTTAAACTCACTTGTATTACACACATATAGTAATTTGTGAGATGTTATCATCAGTTTAATCACACCTTTTCAAATATGTTACCCACATATTTGAAATTTCACATTTCCATTTTCAAATCTGTTCCATACAAGAATCAGATTCCACAAGCCCCAAGACTTCTTTCCCTGGGTAGTTTGGATTTTTTACAACAAAAAATCATTAGTCTTCGTCACAGGATTACAGTACTACCATATCCAAGACCCTTCTTCCTACAATTCATTCTTCACACATCCAAACAATTTGTTAGTTCTCATGCACATCATATTTTCATTACACGCTTGTAGTGGCTTCCAAAAAATTTCAAATTTTTTTCATACTAACCATTGCATCACATTCATCTATTCAAGGACATAAAATAGAAGGAAATATCATTCCTTACACAGGCTTCATTTCAACATACCAAGCTTCTTCAAAATGAAATTAAATATTTCATACAATTGAACCAATGTGCACATATTCAGGGCCACCTTCACACACAATGCACCCTTGCATTAATTTTGGATTGCCTCATTTTATGTTAGGAAATTTTCCCTAGTGTGTTGGATGTTATCCAACCTCTAACCACGTGGATTATTTATCCACATTCATCATTACAACAAAACTATAATTCCTTTTTTTAACTGACCATAACCTCAAATCAACATAATATGACATGAAATCAAAGTTTCATATTAATGCATTCAAGCATTATTTCTTTACCAATGAATATGGTGCCATTATTCATGGCCACCCAATTCCTCTCTTTAACATTTTTACAACTCTTTTAGAATATTGGAAGGTCCTCATCCATGATGGGTAATCCAATACCCACCTTCTTTCCCACAACATGCATTTCCTCAATGCATTCAATTAATGTGCTCCTTATGAGAACTCTTCTTCATGAATTTTCTTGCAAGGATCTCAATCATCCTTGGCTACTAGAGGTCCTTCCCTCTATCATTCATATTATGTTCCTGAATCTTACCCTTCTTTAGTATCATTGGCATTCAAATGCCATTCAAAAACACATGCATATCATCGAGGTAATAAAATAATTTAGAAGGGATTCTTGCCCAATCCCTTTCAATTCTCATGTCACATGGGCATGACATATTTATACCTATTTGAGATGCCAACACTCTCTCTAATATTTTTTCATCAGTGGGGCTTCGTGGGAACTTAAAAAGTCCCTTCAACAACTTTCAACAACAAACTTCTTGTATTTATCCTCTGCTTGAGGTTTTCCATGATTGAACTATCTTTCCCAACAACTCCAATATTCTCTACACATAACATGCGTCATTAAAGTCACAATTATATCGGTTATCATATTAAATAAAAATGCATGTACCATAGCATTTAAATCAATAAAACATTCCCAGATATGTTCCAACATATCTATATGCACTCTATTACATTTCTCCTCAATGTGTTTACTAGTGCAATCACAATCAAATTTTCAGTTGTTTTTGTATCCTACAACCATTATCATTCCCATGTCTTAAGAATTCATGCACAACTGCATATATATTTTCTCCTCCCAGAGAAATATAGTAGGAAATAAGAAAGGAGTTAAGGGACTCTTCCATTTTCCCATCCCTTTTACACAATATTTTTTTTTCAGTTTTATTGAACTATTTCCAAAGCTTCATTGCCTTTGCATAGCATGGATTTTAACCAAGGCCATTCTTTTAAACATGTTCATTTGTTTATTTTCCTTTTCTTTCACATCTATTATTTTTGAGCATACAACTTTGTCTCATGATTCAGAGTTTTAAAGTGAGGAAAGTGTTCCTCCCTTTTCTCATTTGTTGCTTATGCAACTCATCCCCTCTTCGGATTTTCCTGCTCTGTTCCTTGAGCATTTTCAATAAAGTTTTCTCTTGACTTTCCCTGGATAAATCAACATGCAAAAGAACAAAATTTTAGTTCACAAATTAATCATGAACCAATATCAATCACCATTAATTGATATATCCTTTATTCAGGCCTTATATTTAAACTTCAATCTAGAAAAATGGGCCTCCCATCCCACTACCTAATTCTCAACAGTCATTAATGTTATGGATCTTTTCTCCTGACAAAATATTTATACAGTTCCTCCACAGGGAACTTCTTCAACATGCAACTTCCTTATTGCATATCCATCGCTTTTCTAAAATGACCTTAATCTGGAGTTGGCTTCAACTTCATTATTTTAGAGATTCACCCAATATTCCTTAAGGAATATCAACATGTATTCTTATCATACATTCAGATTATATACTCACACATGCACATTATTTCATTGTGCTTTTATTCACTATGCACTTAACCACACACACCAACATGATGTGTGTGCCTACCATATGCATACTTCATAGTTTCACTATCATATCTATTTAAATCATTTCACCCTTGATTTCATTTCACTATTTAAATATTTTTAGATCCAATTTTCAAAGGAAAACATCATATTTCCTTCTACTCATAATAACATAGAATCCTTGCTCATTTATCTTTCAATTGTTTTTATCTTATCTCTTTCAGAGGGATGGAATACACCCTCCTCAAGCTAGTACTTAGTCAAAACAATTTATACCCCTTTAACCTAGGGTCATCCATGCATCCATGGAATTATCCAATCCAGTAAAGTATAGATCTTCCCTCATGGTCCACTTATTCCTACCTGCATTCATAACATACAACCTTCTACTACATTCAATCCATGCATCCAATATACATATGTATATACACACATCGATGTAAGAATGCAAGTTCACTACTGGCACCTTTTTCTATATCACCCACACACATTGGTATTTCAAACTTCCATATCATTCCTCCCTGAGATCTTACAACCATTTATATGACAAGTCTCATGGGGATATTCATAATTATGTTGCCCTCTTTTCATGGAAACACCCAACAAGAAACCATTCTTTTCCCTTCTACTTTAAAAGCATTCAAAAATTCAAAAATACAATCTAGGGAATTTCAACATTACCCAACACAGTAAAATTCCAATCTTTATCTCTCTTCATTCCCAAATTCACATTTTCTCAACAAACCTTTATCAATGGAATCCTTTCCTAAATTCCTGCTTACTACTACCTGATCATAATAAGACATACTTATATGGCTATCATCCACACCTAGATATCAGTTTGATCCATTGGTCTTCTGGAAAGGCCCCAAGCACTTCCTTTAACATAACCTAGATCAAGTCCTTCATTGATCTCTTATAGTTTTAATATCATAATTTTATATACAAACACCATTATCAACATTTTATTCCCGATGATACCAAATCATCCTCAACTAAAAGTTCCATAAGCAGATCATACCTTACAACCCACCACAGGTTATAATATGTCTATTTGCATGTTCATACATGCTTACTCATTACCATATGAATTACATCATATGCACATATTTCATTTTCATGTATAAACAAGTACTCATGTCAATAGACATGTACAAAGTTTTGTACATCTGTGGGCTCATAAACTATCTCATATGTTCATGTCATTTCACCTTTTTTATGAGGACTATTAGTGAGTCCAAAGGGTTCCTTTTCTTTTTTCTTAACTAGATTATTCTAGAGACAAGTTTCATTCATTACAGGTCAACTAAACAAACCTTACACATTTTCCATCGATCCTCTTAATATGAGGGAATATACATACAGGGATTAGCCTTTTTATTTAAGAAACAATTTTAATTATCAGGGGCTTCAACAACCCATTCTTATAGGAAATGTTACAACCACCAGTGCATTTATTTTTTGAACTTAAGTAGCCCTTAACATGATTTTACCATTTTCAACCATTCACATTTAGGTCTTATCATTAATACTTATCAACATATTCCCAATAGTATATGAATAACCATCAATCCAACATAGTAGCAATATAGTCCTTCTGTTGCAATTAGCATGATAGAATTTTCTGTCATAAGGAATTTTAAAACAAAATTTTTAATTATGAATTCCTTCTCCTCAAGGATTTAGTGCAGATAATAAACAAACTTTTACATAGAGAAAATATTTCCAACATGCTCATCTTAGCCTTGATATACCGTCTTTATGACTTTTCTCTGGCCCATCCAGGCCTAGCTTTTGAAATTCACTTTGATATCACTTTGTAAGACACACAACCCCATAAGTACCTTTTTAAAGAATGATGTATAAATTTTTCTCTTTTTCCTAACTATATAAAAGCCTTCTCTCAAGGGAACCATCGTCTTCTGCTCACCAAGGGATTTCCAATGACTGTAACCATGCTCAATTCCAAGTTCTAGAATGAAAGTTACAACCTCTCAAAGTTTTAAATCTTCCATTGACCAAGGTACACCTTACTGCCATGAGGAATCCACGTGGCTACAACCAATTGTGCCTTCCAAAATGAAACTTACACGAAACCTGCTACCTGACCCATCATTCCTCTATTTATTAGGCCCCCAATTGGACTTCCTGCGTCAACCCTCACTATCAGTTAAAGGATTTGTAGAATTTTTAGGATGGCACTCGTCAGAATACCTGGATGACCCCATTTGGAGACCACTCCTACATACATACTTATACCATGCATACTCCGACGGATTAGAAGGTCCTTGGAGTCATATATTAAAAACTCTGATTACTTCAGAGTCTCCACTTGCTCCTTCTGATGCACTTAAATTAAGTGGGGTCCATGAAGATATAAGGCTGAGAATGACTCTCACCATATCCTGATCGACGAACCTCTTTCGGTCTTAGAGTCCTTCCCATTGGAGTGTTTCCACTCTCGTATCCTAGACCCCTCCAACTAAATTCCTCCAATGAACGATGGAGATCTATTTATTGCACTGAATTCAATGACTCATATTAAAGATGATGACCTACAAGCTATTTCACTTAACTGGGCTCAATCTCTATCCTCTCAATCATAAGCTGACATGTGTCATATCTTGGGGTACACTAGAAACACCGTTGGCATCCTTGTCAGTTTGGTTTCCTAGCTGTCTTGCCACATCACCATGATGGCACTTTCCCTTACTTTAGACCTATAAAAACCCTCCTCTGATGGTCAGTTGAGATTACTTCTTGGCTATTTGTTGATCTACATTTCATATTTTATCTCTAGGCTCTTCCCATCGGGTTCCACTAATAACCCCACACTCGAACATCCCAATGATAGTACCCTCTGATCAATGGTGGAGATATGTCCACCCCTAGATCTGATGATCGATAATTAAGATTACCCTCCAAGGTTCTAATCCTAATAGGGGCCATATTTGTCCCCTTGACAAACCACGTACCGACACCTTTCGTCCTTCGAGACAAGCTTGTTTCCAAGGTGACATGACATGTCACGTCGTCGCCACTCCCCCTCTTATATTTTATTAAGTGAGACCCATGACAATCTATAGCTGAGGTTTCATAGTACTCTCTGTGAGATCTATGGTCTTCAGACTCCCATCGTTGGACTCCCTTTTCTATTCTCCTTTCCAGACCTTCAACCGAACTTTCCCCAATGGATTATTGACTGGATATAATAATCCATAATCCACCATATCCATACTCCAATATATCAATGATACTTTTTGACTCAGAGTACCCCTTTTCAAGGTTCCACAATGTCCCCGTGCTTGAACACTTCAACGACCACACCACCGACCAATGTATAATCAATGTCCATGGTCCAGGATTCACTGAGACCTTTATATGATGGATCCAACGACTCCTATTGATTTATATCCCTCCCCATTAGTGTCCAAACACATCCTTACCCTAGAACACTCTGATGGATATGTTCCCCAGCCAATCGTCATAATCGAATCACTACGCCGAATTGACAACTATGATCCTCTCGAAGTAAAACACAGGGTTTTCCTAGGTTTAATAGTATGGTCTAGGGCTTCGTAGGTCAAGGATTTCCTCCAAGTATTTTCTAAGGCTTATCAGGCCTACAAGATATTTTCAATTCCCTCTATACCGACTAAGGCATTCTCTCTTCACTGCTTGGGTGAAGATTTGCATCCTGCAAGCTTTCCATTTCAACCAGGGAGGGTTACACATGGATTAAGGTTCCTTTATCTATACATGGTATTATTTAGAGTGACATTCCAAATTAGGACTCAACCATTTCGAGTGCTCTTAACTCTTTCCCGACAAGAATTAATCTTGTTTCTTGGTACTCAACGAGGGTTCAATTCCCACAACCATTCGTGTCAAGGAGGGGGAGACAACACAAGGCCTATCAACCTTCCCTGGTCTCCAACATTGTATTATTATGGTTAATGTATCACCCCTTTTGAGGGGAGATCCCAACATTATATCCCTCTCATAATTTATCGTTCATTTTTTAATTTATATACCTGGATTTCCTTTCATAGATGATACACGAAAAAAAATATCCTACTGCACACACATGAGGCACTTACACACATTTATTTTCTTTAATTCATAACAATACAAAATGTTCCTATTCATATGTGCAAAACATGCACTATTCTTATAGTTCCACCATTACTCAAATGCACAGACATGAAAATAAACAACCAATCTACTCATCAAACAAGCTTGTGCCCCATAGTATACAATTACATGAACTATCCCTACACTATAATCAATTCACAAGGTAAAGTAATATTTATCTGTTCACAGGTTACAACCAACCACTGACTATGGGTGTTCTCCTTTCCACCCAACCATAGGCTCTGCATTCTAAGACACTTTGGCAATAGGCCACCCATTTGCCAATCCATGATACCACCAGGGAAATCTATCTTAGGTTCTCAAGGTAATTTTTAGTAAGAGAAGATCCTTCTTCTTCTCAGACCCAAAAAACTGATCACATCTCCCTCTCCTTCACACATCGTTCCCCTTTTCCTTCTTCTGCCACAAGACTTTCCTATTGTTTCCCTTCGTGTATCCTCTGCACACAACTACTTGGGAAGGTTCTTGAACTATGCCTTGTTTTCTTTAGTCAAAAGGAACTCGTGGGATCAATCTGAGGCTATGGAATTACTACTCTTTTATACCTTTGGTTGGCAACTTCTATTGTCCTAGCCAGATTTCCAGTACCTGTATTCATGGGGGTGGTTTGTTGCTCAACCACTAGTCCTCCCTCATTAATTGATTTTACCTTGAAATCATGGTTAAGGGAAATAACTGGATATTTCCAAATAACACTTTTATCTTAGTAGATCCTCCTCTCATTCCTCTAGTGGTATCATGGCTAGTACTTTCAAGGCTACACCCATTAGTCAACTATTGGAATTTTCAATTAAATGATAATACNGTTAAGGGAAATAACTGGATATTTCCAAATAACACTTTTATCTTAGTAGATCCTCCTCTCATTCCTCTAGTGGTATCATGGCTAGTACTTTCAAGGCTACACCCATTAGTCAACTATTGGAATTTTCAATTAAATGATAATACATTTACAATATTTACACGTCATTAGATGGAAATCATTAATTATGATTAATTACATATAATCAATGGTTTAGAAAGGGGTTCTTACAACAAGTTTTTGTGCAGAGGTGTCAGACTACCCTCTATTCTTGGGATCCATCTTGCCCTTTCCCTTGAGCAAGTGGGCCTGGTGTTTTCAACCAATCTTACCTTTTCCAAGAAATCTATGTTGATTAATAACCAAAAGACAACATAAAGCTTCAAAGGTATAATCCTTACCATATTCCTTCCATGCTTTCCAGTTGGTGTGGAAAGTCGACATGAACATGTCGAAAGGTGTTTTCAAGTTCATCAAGACCAACTCGATGAGTTTCCCATCCTTCTTTTGATTGTTCTTTCCACATTCCACAATTTCAACTAGAGTTTCTTGACACATGTCTAATAGTCCTCCATTCTTTCAAAGGAATGAGGATTGAGAGATATCAACTCTTTCTCCAACTACATGATGTGTCTCTCGTCGAATCTCTCAAACAAGGTTTTTAGCTTCTTCCAGACTTGATGAGGATATTCGATTCCACTAAGGTGAAAATGAATGTCCTGCGTGATTTAGTTCGTAATGACTCATACTGCCTCATTCTTCTTTCCATCAACAACAAACTTCGCTTGGTCATTTGTTGGATTTGAAATAGCCACCTTTGTATACTACCACATTCCTTTTCTCTTCATAACAATTTCCATATCTAGTGCCCATACTACATAATTTGATCTGTTCATAACAACATGATCAATCTTTGAAGCCATTTTCAATATCTAGACATACTATTCTGTTTCAATAAGTTTCAATCAACAAACCACCGACCCAGATTCAATCACACAACAGATCCACTCAGCCAGGTTTGCAGATAACAAGTCGAGGTTTTAAACCATCGACTATGATACCATGTTGGGGAATGGGGTGGAACACAACATGAAACATAAAACACAATAATGTAGATAATCAAAGAGGGATGAAAATTTTCAAAGATAAAGGTGGTGTCTAAAGACATTGTTACAACACTTAAGTAGAGCACACTATGGAAAAAACATCAAAGTGCATGTTCCACATATTGATCCACATGATCACCATGATGATAATGTTATAAGGGATCTACTTTTTATAGTCTCAAGATCTAACCAACTTCCATAGAATCTAGAAGATCTTGTCCACATGTAACCGTCGATTGTTAGAGTTGACTCCACCAAATATGCTCAATTGATTCAAGTCAACAAGTTTGCTTGACCCGACCACTTACGCATCCAACTCATAGTCGATTGTTGGGCTAGTCAATACACCTCCCAACTATCTTTGACTGTTGGTCGACTGTATGATTGAAATGCATGTCGACTACTCAACCAACTAGTGAGGTGCACTGGTTGATCACTCGACCAACTGTATCCATATGTAGGTCAAAATATTGATCGACTGAACTCAGGAGATGTGTGATGAACCATCAATGCTTGATGTTCCAACAAAAGAATGGAAACTACTGTGCCAAGGAAATTTGCTCACCAGGTGCCAAGTTTAACAAAAGTTTCTCTATTTTATGGGGGCACTCAATGTAGTGGACACCATTACTTCCTAAGGGGGGAGGACTGATATAGGTGGACATCAATGGCTTCCCACCTATTCCATTGAATCAACATACAATGTCCATTTTGGCATCTTTTCTATAATTTTTTGGGTCCCAAACTTCCAAGGTCGTTTTGAGGCACTAAACGACATTTTTTGACATGGAAACACCCAATAGATGATTATTGGCATATATTGGGTCATTCAGAATGTGTACTCCTCAGATAAACCTGTACTCCTTAGATAGACCTTTCTGAAGAGTTATCAAGCACCCCAAATCGAGATCGTATGTAAAAGTTACACCCTAGGGAAGTTGATGTATCAACTACTCCCATCGGGGCCCACAAACCTTTTGGCGTTTCATCTTTCAGGGTTAGCGTTTCAGATGTTTAGGGTTTTCTCATTTATGCTTTATTTTAAAAATTCCTTGGGAGCCTCATTGTAATGATATTCTTATGAGTGCGCAAATACATCACATCTCTTCTCAGAGATAAGCTACCACTATTCTATCGAGTTCAGTTAACACTGTATTTTCTTTTACAGACTCTGCATATTTTAGTCTTTAATAGAAATTGAGTATTTTTGTATCTCTATGTTTTTGTATTATTTCTGTATTTCATTTCCTTCCCTCATAAATAAGGATCAATTAAATGGTTGATTCTTTAATTATAATCACTAATCCAATAGTTAAATGATCTTAAATCTATGTTTTCATGTTTTTTGCAATTGACTCGACATTATGCATGTTTTTTTATATACATGAATCAAAGTATATTGAAATGTGTATTATATAAAAAATTCACTTGAAACAATCCCACTCATAGATTTTTTTGAAAATTGTGCTTCCCTCTCTTGCTACCCACTCCCAACAACCTTGGTCAATAGTATCTTACACTTGAAGAATCAACAAGCTCCAAGATGAACAAATTTACCACGACAGATCCAATTGGATGAAAATCTTGAACATAGTCAAATGATCACATTTGTGCCCCATCAATATGGAGTTGGGGAAATTTGGTTTTCTGATGTTTGGGGAATTGCTGATATAAACATGAAAKTTCATACAACATCTATTTCATCTCCATATGAACAATTAGAAAAGTCATCAAAGGAACAACATATGACCCATGAGTTAGGTGATGATATCTACAATGCTTTAGTTTTGAATTATTTTTCAATGAGAATAAATGATTCCCAAGATACACCAYTGGTGGAGCATATCCATGGAGCTGTAGTGTATCCATATAATGAAAATGTAKTTTTACYAGAAAAAATATATTAAAAACATTGGGGATCTTGAAGTAAATGAAGCAGAATTTTCAAAGCTTTATATTCATAAAAATACCCATTGGTACTTCTCAGGGTAAACCACATAATATTTTTTCCAAGGAGATACTCAGTTGAAATCTAGGCATTATGTTGTGTCAAGAAAAAACATTGTTCAACATTTGTTGTTTTTGGGACTACGAAAGACGCAGATGAATCATTTGAGAATTTAAAAAGGGAGTTGGAAAGGGACTCTTTTGGGCATATTCAAAAATGTGTCTCATTTTGTATAGATGGTTCCAAGAAAGGATTTCAAAAATGGTTCAGTTCTGTTGAAAAAGAAGAGGCCCAATGAAAGCATTGATAATATATGTAGCCTAGGCACAGTGGAAAAGACATTACAAAATAACAAGAAAATAAAACATGACAAAAGAACAAATTAGGAAATTTTGTGTGAGAACAATTTAGTAAAAGGATATAATAATTGTGTCCATTTGAAAGAGAAAGAGTGACCAATGAAAGAACTTTGAGAGAGGGAAGATGAGTGTTGGAATTATTTTTATTGATGTCAAAGGATTAATGATGTCATTAATGTCATAGTATGCCATTACAATACACACGACATTTCCAAGATTGATATATATATATACCCTCTCGTGTCAATCTCACATGCCTAGTATGATGAGAGAACTATAAAATAGATTTAAGGTCTCACATACATTTAGAATTCTTCCCAGACATAACATAACTTGTCTCCATTCACTTCGTATCATCTCAGCCCATAGTTTCCAGTATAGCCATCCCCACCCTCCTCTCATGTAAACCTACAAGCTACTAATAAATGATGGGGGACCCTTCCGACTTAGTAGTAGAGTAACACCATGGTAAGGCGCAAGTCATCGATTCAAGTTCGGTAAATGAATCATATTTCCTATGAAGAAATAATTTCTAGGTGTCTATTTACCATCGTGTGATCTAAATCTTCTCAAGATGAAAATATTTTTTTGAGGGATGAAAAATATCTGTCATGATAGGTTTCAAGCAAAACATTTGTTATGACGAAGTCTCACACCTAATATAGGGGGATGATCACTATATTTTTCTCAATATTAGTCTTCTTCATCCTAATATATATATACATTAAAAAAATGGGTGCATGTGAAAAAGTAAAAAGTGAAATGGTGGTTTCAAACCCATGGGTTTGGGGCATTTTCCCATGGGATTTAGGGTATTTTTCCATGGTATTGGGAATTTATTATTTAATTAAAGGACATGTCCCTTCATTAAGGGTTATGAAAAAGTATAAAAAGAGAAAGAATTGAGAGAAAGTGTGTGTGTGTGTGTGTGTGAAAAATGGATTAGCAAATATTGAATTATGAACTCAGTTTCAGGTCATCTTGGAATTTTCGTGATAATTTTTTTTCCAGAGAGTTTGAGACCCTGATATTTTGTAGAGATAGAGGAGAGATATTGGTGTACATATGGTAAAAATCTCAGATGTTGGTTCTCTATACGTTCAAATATATGGCATGCGGAATATAGGGTTCTTGAATGCTCCAGAAATCAATTTCAAATAGGTCAACTTGGCACTTTTGCTATAACATATTTTATGTGATGTTCCAGACCTTGCATTTTTGCAAATATAGAGGAAATATTTAAGTGTAGATATGGTAAAAATATAAGATTTTTTTTCACTATACTTTTGGATATCTACTCTGTGGAATTTATGGTTCCTATATGCTCTTGAAATAAATTTAAAACAGGTCAGCTTGACACTTTCACTATAACTTATTTTCCATGATGTTTCAAAACCTAATATTTTGCAAAGATAGAGGATAATTCTTGGTGTACATGTGGTAAAAAAATCATATTTGTGTTCAATATATTTTGGAGATATGTCATGTGGAAGTTGGGGTTCCTGAATGCTCCTAAAATCAGTTTCAAATAGGTCAACTTGGCACTTTCGCTATAACTTATGTTCTATGATGTTAATATGTAATTGTTTTCTTATGGTTGATGAATATTTAAAAAAGTAAAAAATTTGTCTTACATTGA
>SNQJ01S0012540.1:9122-31448 GCA_010110895.2 Picea sitchensis
TCCCTTTTCCTTTCTTAAGTCAACTTAAAAATATAACTTTAGCCTCCTTGACTTCCCCCTTCAGTGTAAGACTATGACCTAGTGGGGGTGCCCAGGCCACTGAGTCTCCACATCACCTCTCTAAGAGGTGGGGGACATTATAGTCTCCCCTGCTTGAAATTGCTTGTCCTCAAGCAATTCCAAACCTGCTTCTCTTACCACGTGTTCTTGCTCCCAAGTGGCATCCTCAATGGGTAAATCCTTCCACTTGATCAGGTACTCCTTGATGCTTCAGTTTCTGAGCCTCTTCTCTTGGACTTCTAGTACCTCCTCCAGAATCAAAACAAGTTGTCCCTCCTCATCCATGGGGGGGTAATACCTCAATAGGCCTGATGTGTTGACCGAGGGATTTCTTAAGGCACGAGACATGAAAAACGTTGTGAATTTTGCTACCCTGTGGAAGCTCCAACTCGTAAGCTATGGCCCCTATCCTCCTGCTAACTCTGTAGGGTCCAAAGAAACATGGATGCAGTTTCTCCGCTCCGATTCTTTTAATGGAAGCCTGCCTGTATGGTTGTAGCCTCAAGTAGACTAAATCACCAACCTCAAAAGTCTCGTCAACTCTGTGCTTGTCTGCTTGGACCTTCTGCTGGTCTTGTGCCCTCTGTAGATGATCCTTCAATTCCCTGAGAATGTCTTGGCTCTGTTGTACCCAATCCTGCACCATGGGTGCCCTGTTGTCCCCAAAGGCAATCTCCACAAAGGAAAGGGGATCATAGCTATATAAATCTCTGAAGGGTGTCATTCCTATGGATACATGATGGGTGGTGTTGTAGCAATATTCTCCCAAGTGCAACCATCTGACCCATGATTTCTATTGTCTTGCTACGTAATTTCTGAGGTAGCCTTCCACCCATTTGTTGACTATTTCAGTCTGATTGTCCGTCTGAGGATGATAACTAGTACTAGGAGTCAATGTCGTACCTACTAATCTAAACAACTCTTTCCAAAACGTACTCATGAATCTTCTGTCCCTGTCACTGATAATGGTCTTGGGTAGGCCGTGTAGTCTGAACACCTCTCTGAAAAATAATTCGGCCACCTATGCCATGTTGAAGTCTGTGGCTATGGAAAAGAAGTGTACAAACTTCGTCAATCTGTCCACCACCATGAAAATGCAATACTTACCCTGTGCTCTGGGCAAACCGGTGATGAAATCCATGGATATACTTTCCCACTTGTGTTCTGGAATGGATAGGGGTTGCAACAGTCCTGCAGGGTGTGTGTGCTCATCCTTGTTTTCTTGGCATGTGGTGCACTCTTTGACATGCTTAATCACATCCTCCTTGAGGCCTTTCCATGTAAACCTCTCTCTCACCTGCCTGTATGTCTTACTGATGCCCTGATGTCCTGCTATTGGTGAGTTATGACACACATGCAAGATCTTAGCTTTGAGAACTGATCCAGGAACTAAGAAGATTCGGCCTTTGTAATAAATGAGGTCCTTTATGACCCTAAAGTTGGCGTCTTGTATTTGTCCATCCAATAGTTGACAAGCAAACTGATCCTTTGCATATTCCACTATCAAGTGATCCTTCCGGTCAACTGACATACCGGACATGGAAAAAATGGATGGTCTCTTGGATAATGCATCGGCTGCTGCGTTGTTCTTCGCCTTGACAAATTCAATGTCGAAGTCGTAGGCCTGTATTTTTCTTACCCATTTCTGCTATCTTTCATTCAAATCTTTCTGCTCCAGTAGATATTTAAGATTGTTATGGTCTGATTTGACCACAAACCTTGCACCTACCAAATATTGCTTGAATTTGGCTAGTGCATGCATGATAGCCAACATTTATTTGTTGTAAATGATGTAAAGTAGTTCAAGACCTCTGAGTTTCCGACTTTCATAGGCAATGGGGTGCCTATTCAGCATCAACACGGCCCCTATACCTTCCCCCGATGCATCACACTCCAAGGTGAAGGGTATGCCGAAATCTGGGAGAGCTAGAACTGTACAGGTACTCATGAATTCTTTCATTTTCTCCATCGTGGCTTGGGCCTTGTCACTCCATTTGAAGGACCCATTTTTGGTCAGGTCAGTCAACGGTGCGCACAGTTGAGAGAACCCTTTAACAAATTTCATGTAGTATGTGCATAGGCCCAGGAATCCCCTCAGTTCCATGAGTGTCTTCGGAGTAGGCCATTCCCTAATGGTTGTTATTTTCTCCCGGTGTACATGTACTCCTTTTACCCCTATGATGTGTCCCAAGTAGAGTACCTCTGTCATCCCAAACTCACACTTGGATTCCTTGGCGTATAGTGACTGTTCTTCCATGATTGACAGGATTTGGTCCACATGTCGAAGGTGTTCCTCCTAGGTTTTGCTGTAAATGAGTAAGTCATCAAAGAATACCAACAAGTGTTTCCTCAGCTGTTTGTTGAACACATGGTTCATGCAGGACTGGAATGTGGCTGGGGCATTGGTTAACCCAAATGGCATTACCAAAAACTCGTAATGGTTGTAGTGACACCTAAAGGTTGTTTTTGAGATGTCCTCCTCCCTCATCTTGATTTGATGGTAGCCCGAATGGAGATCAATTTTTGTGAAATAGATAGCTCCATGCAGCTCATCCAGCAACTCATCAATCCTGGGTATGGGGTACCTGTTTTTTATCGTCTTTTTATTCAAAGCCCAGAATTCAATGCACATTCTCATCGTTCCGTCCTTTTTCTTAACCAAGACTATTGAAGAATCGAATGGGCTTGAACTCGGCCTGATGTGTCCCATGTCTAGAATCTCTTTGATGGCCTTCTCTATCTCGTCTTTATACTTCTTGGGATGCCTATAGGGTGTGGTGATAACTGGTTTAGCCCCTTCTTCTAGCTCAATAATGTGCTCGAACCCCCTGTCTGGTGGCACACCTGGAGGAATCGGCCCAAACACCTTGTGGTGCCTGTCAAGGATCTTTTTAATCTCCGAAGCATAGTGCACCTTTCCCTTCTCGTCCACTCATGTTGAGACTTTACATTCTGTTGCGTATACAATTTATTCCCTTCTGAAGATGGCTTCCATCCTCTTGGCCATGACCACTCTGGCGGAGTTACCTGTCATGCCTCTGAGCACAACCTTTCATCCTCCTTCCTCTACAAAGGACATTTCCATGGTCTTGTAATTGGTGGTGATGGGACCTAAAGTGCTAAGCCACTGCACCCCTAGGATGATGTTGGTATCAGTAAGATCCATCACATACACATCCTAAACTAACTCATGCCTTCCTAAGGTGAGTTTCATACATGGTATGTATCTGTCACAGGGCATAGTTCTCCCGCCTTCTACCTCTACTTTGAACCCTTCAGACTCTACTGTAGGTATGTGCCTCCTCTTTAGTAATGCCTCATCAATGAAATTGTGGGAAGCTCCTCCATCAATCAGAACCGAGACTCTCTGTCCCTGTAAGACCCCTCTCATCCTAAAGGTGTTGAACTTGGGTACCCCACTGATAGATGCCAAGGTAGCCTTCTCTCCAGCCGCATAGTCAAGTTCTGGAACCTCCTCTTCTCCTGTCTCTCCAGTTTCGGCCTCAATGTTTTGTATCTGACCATACTCTTCCTCCTCTTCATTGTCCAAGGTAACTTCTATATAGTGAACCTGGCCACGTCCCATGCACTTATGTGACAGATTCCATGGTTCTTTGCAAGTGAAGCAGAGTTTCTTTCTCCTCAGTTCCCTTCTAGCATTGTCATCTATCCTACCATGGCCCCTGTCAAATCCCTTTGGGTCACGTCCCCCCTGATTCATTGGAGATCTTTGATCTCTTCCTCCACTGTTAAGAGGTGGTCTGGGTATGAATCTAGGCTTCGCAGCTGGCCCCAAATCCCTCGCCTTCCAAATGGCCTCCTGTAGGTTGTGAGGTTTAAATGCCTTTACCCAACCCTTCAAGGGTTCCATCAACCCTTCTGTGAAAAGCATCATTAGCCTTGTTGGGGACATATCCTATACCATAACTGCCAATCTCTGAAATTCATCAATATACACTTCAACCGTACCTATTTGTTTGAGTTGGGTAAGCTCCCAAAAATGTAGCTTAGGATCTCCTTGGTCAAATCTATCAATCAGCCTCTGAGTGAACTCTAGATAGGCTACAATCTGATTGTGTCCGAGTGTGGTGAGTCCATGATACCACCAGTCATGAGCCTTGCCATCCAGGTACATAGTGGCGAATTTGATGGCCTCCATCTCTCTCATGGGGTTGAGTTGCAGGTAAGTATCCAACTTTTGTACCCAAGATTGAGCTGTCATCTTGGCCGTACCATCAAAGTATGGAATTTATGTTTTTCCTGCTCTTCGTTCAAACTCAAAACTTCCCCTGTTGTTCGTCCTGGGTTGATTTCTGAACTTGAGTTGACAATACTGGTCTACGGACATCTGTTTTTGGATCTTCATATCCAAACTGTAGTATTCATTGGTACTCCTCGCCAATTGTCCCACAAAATCTTCAACCAATTCCTGTTTCCCTAGCTCATCTGAGAATGTGGGCATATATGGTCTCGGGTTGGCTCTGCCACTCATATGTCAGCCAAGTTGTTCATCTGTGAAWGTGGGTATGTATCTCCTCGAATTGATCCTGCTACCCATTTGACCCTAGAGAGTGTCTCCTTCCAAACTCCCCTCGGATCTGGAAGCTTTCTCTTGATTATGTCTGATCTCCTCATGGATCCCACCAGATCCACTGGCCTCCTTATGCCCATAAGTATCAGGGTCTTTCCCCTTATGTGTCGTTTCCATTAGAAATGCATTTAGCTTGGATTGGTTCATGTTCATTATCTGCAGGTTCTCGTCAACTTTCTTCAATGTTTCAGAAAGCTCAGCCTGTCCTTTCCTGTTGGTTTCATGGTATTCATCCAAATATCGGACCAATGTGCTTTCCGTGCGGTTGACGGATTGCTGGAACTTGTTAATTTCCACTGCTACGAGATTCAAGTCTACAGCTTCATGGTCATCTCTGGATCCCTCCATCTCGACCTCTGTTTCACTACTGGGTTTCTTCCTCCGACCCATGAAGATACCGTTGTACCTTTGCATGCGCTGATCCTTCCACAGGTTTGGAGGATCGAAGCTCTGATACCACTGTAATGATCCCAAGCCAAATATTTTCTTGGAATCACTAACTACTACTGATGTCTTGATGTGCAAGTATTTATTGAGTTATTAAGTGCATACAATATTCATCAACACATGAAGATCACAATATATTCAAGATGTAGAAGCACAAGCAAAGATCTGACCTTTTTATTATGAGTGATGTAAGATCAATACAATAGATGGTCGATCTGGCATAAACCTTAGATGGTCGTACAAGCAATAGATATGATTTGCTACAAAATGCTCCCGACAATACAAAATAAGCCTCCAAAGGCTGGATATACAATGAAGACTGAATCAAGTAGATCTGAGCCGTAATAATGCTCAACCTCCAAGCTGGAAAGTGCCACGCCCTGCTAGAATGTTGAAGCCCTCAATAATTCGGCCTTGCTACCAAAAGTGTCCAATCATATTGAGAAATATGCCAAATGATAGATCGGGCAACTATAAGGACAACCCAAATGTCCAAATTCCCAAATCCACTCTCAAACCCTGTAGATCTGAATTCCTCCACGGAATGGTGTGCCCCACTAGATGACTGAAACCCTAGCTGGTTTGGCCCTGATGAAGGAGGCCTCCAAATGCTCTGAAACTCTCCAAGAATATAGATTGGGCTATGAGAATCCCATGGGAGAAGTTTCGGACTCAGATCTCAAGCAGATCTCCCTAGATCTGAGTTTTACTGAATCACAGGATGTCCCCTATGGCTCCAAGACGTCCCAATCTGTAGACAAATGTAGAATGATGATAACCCTCCAGAAAATCCCTCAAACTGATGGTTCTACCCCTGCAAACAAAACCCAACTGTCGGAATGGCCCCAGGCCCTCAGGATAAGCTGGATTGAACCTCCCTCTAGATGATGGTGCGCTCTTGCTGGAAACACAAGAACAGTAAGGCCTGCTACCTTCTGAAGCAATAGATGGAGATGGCTGAGACTAGAATGGTGTGGAGGATTATTTCATCCCCGAGACCACACTGTGGAACAAGGTGAGTGGATATTTCACCATTGAGTTTCTCACAAGGGTTTGTACAGCAAAACCCCCAAACTGAATGCTCAAGAGCAATAGCAAATGCTAATCCAAAACCAGAATGCCTAATAGGTGCGCCCCAGCCTCTTACTTATAATTTTTCCTTCTAATTCTCTGTTGAGTTAGGTTAACTCCCGTGGTTAATCTTCTATTCTTCTGTTGAGTTATCTTTTACCCTTAATCCCTTTTCCTTTCTTAAGTCAACTTAAAAATATAACTTTAGCCTCCTTGACTTCCCCCTTCAGTGTAAGACTATGACCTAGTGTGGGTTCCCAGGCCACTGAGTCTCCACATCACCTCTCTAAGAGGTGGGGGACATTACAAGAACCAAGCTACTTTCATGCATTACTACAATGCATTTCCTTCTCCCTACCATCATAGTCTTGAGGAAAAATCCATTGATAATCTCAATTCCACTCTGCATGCTTGCTCGGAGTATGAAGAACAGCTGGAAAGAACTGGTGCCCCAGGGAGAATCAGTTAGACAGATAGACATGTCTTCTCTCTTACAACTAGTACAAGATATGTAAAATCATATGATAGCATTTGAGCAGAAAGGTACTATCTCCCCTCTCACCCCTCGAGCTTCATCCTCTTCTGCACCCCCCTTTAGAAATCCGGTTGAAAACAATTTTGAGCCTAAAGCTATCCTACCTTGGAGTTGGTGTAAATTTTGTGAGGAACACCATGAAGAAACCACATGTGAGGTAAAGAGGATTTCCAGAGATAATATCTTTGGTAAAATACTAGAAGCTACTATCGTTGTCCTAGATTTTGCAGAGCCGGAGGATTTCATGGTCATCAACACTAGGAACAAGGCCTATACTCCCAAGGGAAAATTCAATCCTCCCCGCAGTTCTTCTAGCCCAAGGTCATCCTCAACCACTGCTGTGCTCCAGGTTCCTAAGGTCCCTGAGAGTCAAGGAATCATTCCCCCTCTCCCCTCTTCCAAATACAATATCTTGAATCAATTGGCCAACATCAAAGCAGATGCAACCCTCCTAGACATGGTTGTCATCCCTGAACAACAGATGCATCTGAAACAATTCATGGAAGGAAAATATTTCGTTGTGGCCAACCTTTACGAAGAGGTAAACTAAGAGGATTATTCTGTAAATAAAGTAGGTGTACATAAATTTAGATACCCTCTAAAAAATCCCAAATTTTATATTTCTGTAAAGATCATGGATAAGATTTCACATTTTTGCCTCATTGATGGCGGTTCGGGCCCAAGTGTGATGTCGAATATTATTATGTAAGAGATAGGCTTGTCTTGTACAAATGAAAATGTCAGAAGCATGCTCTCCTATAATAGTCTACAACAAACAACCATATGCGAGATTAAGGATGTAACCTTGGTTTTATGCGCCCATCCTAAGATAAGGACAACCTTCAGCATTCAGGTGATTGATATGTCTGTAAGAACTTACTCAATTATCTTGGGAAGAGATTGGAAAGAACTAATAGGTGGATACCTCTCACTCGACGGGACACACTTATCCATTCCTCGGAATGGTAAGAATATTATAGTCCTTAGAGAAGGAATAATTTCACCCTATATAGATAATGTTCCACAATCTAGTGTAAACTATATCGAAGAGGACCTAGGAGTGTATTCCATCTTTGTTGAAGAGGATAATACTCTTTTGGAACAAATAAATTTTGATGATGATATGTGGCATATGCACTTTGATGGTTCATGATCTAGTGAAGGTAATGGGGCTAGCATTATTTTGGTTTCTCTTGCAGGGAAAATTCATAATCTGTCTTACAGGTTAGAGTTTGCATGTTCAAACAATGTCACTAAATTCAAAGCTTTATTATTAGGCATTGAGAACGCCCTTAATCTTGGTTGTGGCCACCTTTCAGTTTTCGGAAATTTGGAGCTTGTTCTGAACCTGATACGTAGGATATGCTCTCCTTGCAACAAGATGATGGAATGATACTCCCAAACTATTTGGTCACTTGTCTCAAACCTTATATCTTTCAACATCACTCATGTTAAGAGGCAGTTGATTTCAATGGCTGATCGGTTAGCTGTCTTTGCAGCCTCTCCTAATCAACAACTTTTGTCTCACGTGCATGATTGAGATTTTCAATCTCTATATCATCAATGTATTCCTGACAATGTAGGATCTTGGAAGGACCTCCCTAACTATGAGAGCTTTAGTTTTTTCATTCAAGATGAACCTCCTAAGCTCGAGGAGATTGTATCCATAGAAAATCATAAGATTCCTAAGGGCTTGACTCCTCTTGAGAGTTCGCTTTCATCAAGTGTTGTAGGCAATAAAGAGGAACAAAAAGAAGAGGAGTTACGAAGGAAGATGGTTGAAACCACCCCCCTGAACAATAGGACACCTGAACCTTCAACGAATGTTAAAATAAATGTCCAATGTTCTGATAAAGAAGAGATGGGGTCCATTGAGCTACTCGGTGAATCTCAAAAGGGTTTTTCTTGGTATTATGAGGATCTTCGTGGTTTTGATCCTGGTCTTGTTCACCATACTATGGAACTAGCTAGGAAAAAACAAGAACTTGTTAACTCTGCACTCGAAGCACCCTTTCAAAGGGAGTCGAGAAATTTCCTAAGGTCTATGATTATTATTTTTTTCCACCCTGAATGGGTTCCAAATTGGGTACCTGCTTCAAAGACCACAGATCATACTAGAACTTGCATTCATCTTCGCACCTTCAGTCAAGCTATTATGATAAATCCTTCTCCCCCCCTCCATACAAGAATGATTCTGCAGTAGGTTGTAGAGTTACAGTTGAAGCCCTTACTTGGCGAAATTCTGGGTTACAATAAAATCAAGGTAGAAGGGGAAAATGTTCACAAAACCACTTTTATTACTAATTGTGATACTATGTCTTACAAATTCCTTCCTTCTGGCTTACTTGATGCAAGTACCGCCTTTAAAAGGCCTACACACACTACTTTCGATGAATTGTTCAGTCTCCATGCTTATCTTCATGATTTAATCATGTGCGTCAAAGGGCTGATAATTACATCAGAATTTCAAGTGTTGGATCCTTTCCAAATTACTTCTGTCTTGGACACTAACTCATACATTTTAAGGGATTTACAGAGGCAATTGTTTTCATATAGCACTAACATTCCTCGCTTGAAGTAGTGCGAGGGGCCAGCGTGAAAAGTTCTAATGCTGATTGAGTTTTCTGTATACTAGTAGCCTAGCTCTGCTTTCAATTTTTGTGCTTCTTTTCTATGCTTTACAGTACTTTGATTTATGCCTTCTGAGTTAAGTTTTTTTTTCTTGTTGCATTTCATTTCTGTCTTTTATTATTGTTTTTTTAGTTTCTGCAACTTTACTTCCGCCATGATTTTGTTTCTTATTATCTTTAGTTAATTTGGTCATCTTTTAGTTTCAATAGAGAATAAGATGTTGGATCATATTTTCCACAGTGACACTCCTGCAAAGCATTGTTAGTCAATAACAATCAAACTTGCACAGCTATTATGATGTCTTCTATGAAGGACCCTTGAAATTGTTATATATTTCCACTATTGTCTTATAAAGAATTGGTTATCTCCCACTTCTTCTTGCCATTTCTTCATCCACTGGGATTTTTAAGAGAAAATATGAAAAAATTCCTCCTTAAAAGTTAAATAACAGAATTCAGTCGTTGGATTATGCATACAGTGGTAAAACCCCTCATACTTAATATTTTTCATGAGTTGTTCCCAAATTCCCAGTCATCTTTCCAATAAATCCGCTCACTTCCCCTTGTTGCATAATCTTCTTGGTTATATTCTCTTGACCAGTAGTTCTTGGTATGTGAAACCATGAGTACTGAGTTCTAAATCTATTGAAAATAAATTTTCCTCTGCAGTCGCCAGTTTGTTGACGATTAAATTCGCAACAAATTTTTGCCTGCAAAGTGTTGCTAAAGCCTAACATTATATAAGCTAAATAATACTAGTAGGTGGGACCCCTTGTAGATTGGAGATCGAGTCTGGTGCGTATTTGATGTTATGATACTGTTTGACACTACTTACATGGTTGACGATATCTTGTTTTATTGGATAATGGATCAGGCATATTATACATGGTTCCTTTGTTGTTCCAAGCTCAAGTTTTATATCGATGTTTTTCATGGTTATCATTGTTGTCTATTCTTGGATATATTACTTGGGACACCTGCAACAAACATATGTTAGTAACAAAAAATGAAAGGAAATTAAAAGGAGATTAAGCAATGTGAACCCAAATACAAAAGGGAGAAACTATCCTATGCTAACATGCTATACTATATACATTAAAAATATTCTGGCAAATCCTAGCTAACATATGATAGCCATGCAATTTATTGAGGTTTTATAGAACATAGTTGACATGCATTTCTATATAGTGGAGATGGTAATATGTGATGTGGGTGGCGCTCTTGGAAATTAAGGGTTGTTTGTCTCGATGCATGGTTTAAAGTGGATGATTTAGTTGATTAGTAGTTGGCACGTACTAATAATTGAATGAACTTGAGTGTGGAGGTGATGTGCATTTACTGCACATCACCTTTACTCCTTCCATTGGCCGCCACCCTAGTCAGGTTATTGTTCAAACATTGTTGTTGTGGTTATGCTCTGATTTCTTAGCTGAGAGGAACCACTCGGCCAACTCGTGTTTTAAGGTGTTCGATTACAAGTATGTCTTTTTTTGGCCCTTCATGAGTCTGCTCTGGTTATGAAATGGATGTTGGCTTAGGTGTATTGGTTTGTGCCTTCCTTAAGTATTGCAACTGTGTAAAATTGTGATTGTGAAATGAAATGTTGATGATTTTCTCTGCAGTGATGTTGAATTCATAGTGTTATTGGTCATCCTGGGTGTTAGCAACCACAAGGGATCTCTGTTATCCTTGTTGGTTTAGTTGGAGGGTCTTTGTTGGTATTGGTTGTCTATCTTCACACTTTCGTATTGTTGTATCTAGTCTGTGGGATTTTATGGTGTTTAATGATTGGAAGCGCTTGTGTCACTGCACATTATACATTTGGGCATTGGGTTTCTTTCACCGCTAAGGGTCATGTAGTGAGTGACGTTGTTCTTTCTCAGCCCTATCTTCACCTCAACATTGTGGTTGTTGGACTGAAGAGACACGAGGGTTATACCCTGCGTGTTTTAGGTATCATTACCGGGCCAAGTTAGAGCCTTATTCTTCTCTTATGGCCTCTCCTATCACAGATTTTCATCACTTTGTCCACAAAGTAAGTTGTGGTGTTCTCTATGTATGTTCCATAAGTCTTGGAGGTTTCACCATTGAAAGGAGCTGACTCTAGTGCTGGCCAGAAAGCAAACCCTTAACTCCTCTAGTCTGAGGGTTTTATAGAGAAGACTGTCGAGCCTGTCAGATTTACTATGGGTTATTGTGGATTGAAATGTATTGTCAATTAATTTAAATGCAGGCTCACCCAATTGGTTATGTGACAATCGTGTTGATTTTTGTATCTAGTCATCGCCTGTGTTATTAAAATGGATAAACCATGCATTGATAATTGGACAGTTCAAAATACACAGTCACTCTCTTGTGTTTGATAACCCAGTATCATATTTTGAGAAAGATGCAGCCTCGCTTCACGTCAATGTGTGGGTATGTGTGGTTTCTAGAGCATGTTAGGTCAGTTTTTGACTTTTACCACAGTCCAAGTATTAGGCTCGACATTGAATTGGTTGATTGGTTGATACACAGTTACTGTCTTTTTACATTTGAAGATTATTGGGATGTTAAACTCAACATTAGTTACAATTGTTTGATGATATGCACGCGCAATGAGTTGGTATGTATGGTTTTCCTACACCGCAAATGAATGGTCATTGTAACTATGAGTTTGGGGTCAAATGGTTATTGCAACCAAGATCATTGTAGCAATTCCATCCACTGTATGTGTTATGGTTATCTGATTGCATCCTTAGGGATGAGACTGAGTTTTACACAGCATGGTTGGTTGCAGTTTGATTATTTCGAAGCAATACCTTATTGGATTGATAACTCGGCACGATGGGTTGAGTTAATAATGTGTTGTGTGTTTAGAATTATAAAATGGTAATGTTGCACCGTGGTGTTTTGGGTGATTACCCACTATGTATGTTATGGAAAATCTGGGGTTGTGCACTCAGAGGTAATCACAAGAGTTTTCTATATATGGCTTTGTTGCAATTCGATTATGATATTGTGAGGTAGGGTATGCTGTTGTTTCCTTGTGTAGAAGGATAGCCCTGCATTTTGAATGTTTAGAATCAAAGGATATTTGGGCCTGTACAGCCATAAAAGTGCAATTGTGTTTTGTCAAATGGATGATTGTTTCACAACAGAATATGAGTTTAAATGATGATTGTTATCAATGTGTTTAATTGGAAAACTAGGATCTTTGCAAGTTGAATATGGATCTTTGTGTTGACCGTCCATTATGTATGCAATTTAATTATTAATGAATTAAAGGACAAAATCAAGAACGATTTTTATGTTTACATTTGATGATTGAAATGGTTGGAAGTAGTCGATGAGCAGAGTGAAGAGATTGACTGTGTATTCATTTGTGAAATTGCTCAGATATTAAATGAATAAAAACAGAGTTCCCTTATAGTTGTTTTAGAATGCATATTGCCCTGTTTTAATGACATTGTGTTAAATATTTGATTAAGCACAGTGGACTAGTTAATGAATAGAGTTGTTTGACTATGCATGGTGGTTGTTAGGTGGGTCACAATGTTCATCCGTTCGGTGTATTTCCTTGTATAGAATGATTATATGGATTACTTAATTGATTTCATGAACAATATCCATTTTTTCTTTCCCCCGCCATTATTCCGCTTTCCTCTAATTACAACCCCCTCGCCTTCCCATATTCATTTTTCACTCCTTGTTCTAAAATTGATTACATACGAGCGAATTTATGTGTGAAGTAGTTAGAAGTGGCAATGTCGTGATTGGATTACAGTGATGTTTCTTTGATTTGCATTACATTTTATTGTTGTTGTCATTGAGCAATAACCGTGTTTGTTCCCCCCTCATTATATCTTGTTTCTCTCAATACAAACCCCTCACATGTCCCGAAACCTTTTGTTCACCCCCTGCTCATCGAATAATAGTTTAACAATTGGTATGGATTAGATTTCATAAGTCTGATATATTGTTGAGCCAATATCTATTTCATATCTTTAAAGAGTTGTCATAAATGGTTATTTAAAATATCATTTTTTAATCAATCACGCATGCAGGGATGAGATATTCAAGTAAAAGGCTAAAAACATAGGCCTATTATGCCTCTGTCAAAGAGAAGGTCGCTACTATCCCTTCCTCATATTCAGATAATTCTGGTAAATCCATGTCCTCCCACTTACATTGGAAGGACGGTTGTTCTCATATGATCAACAACATGAAGCTTAAGGATCCCACACAGCCTAAGGCAGGTGCAGAAAGACTAAAAAATGATAACATCAACAAGGGAAAGATGGCCTCACAAATAGGAAAATATGGCTTTTGAGTTTTATTTTATCTATTATTGGTGACAATTAACTTCAGGAATTTTTGGACAACTTGTTTTATTTTGGACATACGAGTAATATTTTTTGAACATAGTTTCAAATATCATGAGCTAAATTGTCAAAAGTGAATATGTTGATGGGAGTCACAGGGAGGTGTGTTTTCTTAACTAACTAGTTATGTTACGATTGTTATGAGATAAAGGGAGTCATAAGGGGTCCCACCTACTAGTTATTATTATTTATAACCCTTATTATGATTATTACTTTTCTCCCTAACTAAAAGTTGGTTGAGTCTTTTAATTAACTTAACTAATGATTTGGTTCAACTACTTCAACAAATTCTAATTTGTTTAAAAGTAAAAGGAAAGGGAGGAACAGGAAGAGGATAGAAGAAGAATTATACCAAGGTTTTCTCTTTGAGTTTATGTTGAGATAGTTTAGTTTGCATTCATTTATTTATTCATCACAAGCCTAATTCTCTTTTATGAGAGCAGGGTCTTATTGTAGACAACAATATTGAGGGATGAATCACATCATTCAGACACTTGTTTTTTAGAGGTGTTGATCTATCTTTGATAGTCTGTGTAGACTTGTCTGCTTGTGAATTAGTTTTCATGACTGAAAAAGGTTATTCTGCAGAGTCGAGTGGGAAGAAATCTGTGGCAAGCTGATCCAACTTTTATAGTTCATTTTTGGTTTTATGTCAGAGGTCCTTTTGTATGTTCCATCGAGGATGTATAAGTTTGACTTTGGTCCAAAATTGTTGCATGAGATTTTGTAAAGAAAATGACTCTTTGGTGAATTTGAATGAAATAAAGGATTTCTTTATGTCTCATCTGTCTTGATTATCATCTTGGTGATTTTACTTCTATCTTTACATTCTTTTCCGCAGTTGATATGTTTAAAAAATTAACTAAAAAGTAAATTTCCAGCAAGGTATTTATTGAAAAATGACTAGCCTAAGCACTTGTAATTAATACTTGTGAGTTAGGATGTTATTTTTGTTGGCTATAAACCTAAGGTGACATACCCGTCTATTTTTCTTTAGCCAAGAAGAATCTGAAAATGCTTGAGTAAGACCATTTCATATATTTTCCTCAACAGGATGTTGGTCATAAGGTTGAGGATTGTCCAAGGATTATTGCTAAAGTTGAAGGGAGGGACATACGACAAGAAAATTATGAAAAGAGTCAAGAGACTAAGGGTATGTTAGAAATTCATAAAGAGAAAAGGTCATAGAAAGTTTAGACTATGTTACTAAAGTTGGAAGAAACGATGGATGCTCATAAAGATGTTAGTTTACCAGAAATCCTGAAAGAAAAACATCGCATAAGTGAAAGAATAAAAGACTTCGACATAGACTGTATAGTCTTGGATGAAGAAACACAAGTGAATATTTGACAGAAGAAACTTGGGAAGTTTTGGGAAAGCCTATTATGGTACCTTCTTTAGGAAGGATAGGTTTGTTTAAGGAAAAGATGATAACTTTATGTGGAAGAGTAACTAATGTACCTATTATTGTTCATGGAACATCGACTGAAGAAGAATTTGAAGTCATTAGGTTTGTTGAGGACAGCGCCCCTTTCCCACTTCTGTTAGGTAACTTGGATTGAGAAGGATCATATCAGAAGAAAAGCAGAGGAAGAAGATACAGAAAAGAAAAATCAAGAATTAAGGGATCTCATAGCTAGGAAAATAGACCAACTAAGAGAAGAACGAGAGGATAAATCGAAGCAACAGAGAAAAGTAACAACATAGGAGGGACAAAAAGAAAAAGAATAAGATATCAAGGTTGAAATAATGCAAGAAGGAATGAAGGACCTATATATCCAAGAGAGAAGTGTGCCCACTCAGGAAGTGTTAAGGAAAAGGATATTAACTTTAGAATCTTTGAGGGTACCTCAACAATGTGAATTCACTACGCTAGGGGAAGATAAGAATAAAAATGGAAAGAGGATTCCAGAAACAGTTAAAGAGACTCAGATAATAGGAAAGAAGGCAAGGAAGATCAATAAAAAGAAGGCTAAGTTGGAAAAGCTACAAGAAGTTAAGGAAACCATATGGAAGACTTTATAGTCCGGAACCTCACAGGAGGCAGGTTTGCAGGGTTTAAACCTCGCTGGAACAGCCAGTCCACGCAGATTTGGACTTCACCCTGACAAAGTTATATAATTCTTGGAGGTGCCCCGACTGTTAGAATGATGCTCCAGAATGGTTAGGAAACACATGTATGGTTTTATAGACTACTTTTGGACGTTGAGACTGTGCCATAACAGCTAGATTTACATTAATGGAAGCATTTAACTCTAGTTCATGTCCGTTGGAAAATCTGTCACGCTGCCCCACTTATTTAACTTGTTGATCATGGCTCTTGGACCACTTTTTTGCTAGCTACGTCGAGAATTGTCCAAGTGTTAAGTTGTGTTTCCTGTCGTTATCTGAAATTATACCCCACCTGTCTGTTTGTCTATCCGCTATATGTTAAAAACTATAATGTCGGGCAAACCCAACGTCTTTGAGAAGTCTGTCGAGGAAGTTTTTAGTAAATTCATGGCCGACAGACCTTCATCTGAAGGTATTCAAGCATCGTCGACCAGGGGACTTCAGGCTTCCCCTTCGACCAGATGTCGTTCCACCTGCATCAACCCCGTAACTGAAAAAAGAACCAAGCACTGCAGTGATCTAGCTAACATGAAGCAGATACCATCGGTCCTACTTGAGTATATTCTACCTCTGGCTAGCATTGTTAATCGTGAAAATATCCCTCATGATTTCGAGTACTCTGTGTTCACTTCGTACATTCTGAAAGGAATTCGCATAGTAGGGAGGCAGTTAGGGAAGATCTCGTTGTTTAAGCACAGTAACTTCAACTTAGGAGACCTGAGGAACTATGCCATGCTAGCTCCTCATTGTTACTTAATGAAGACAACTGAAAGGAAACCTTGCCTTGTCCCATATCCATGGATCAAGGAGTTGGCGCAGTCAACCATATTAAACATAATGAATATTCTGCATTTTGGCCGCCACCGGAATGTTAACACTTGTGTTACTCCTTCTGTCATGCTATCATGACGTATATCTATGGCTTGAAAAAAGAATTATTGTGGATCCAGCGCTGATTTACCAGATCACAGGTTTAAGTTTGAAGGGTCCTGACCCACAACAGTACTACCCAGGGAAGACCTCAGACCGTTCTTTATCACAACGCATCAAAGAATCCTATGGAGAGGTAGAAAAGGGGAAGTGAGGTTACAAGGTAGCCTCCATACAGGATGGAGCAGTGCACCTTGCTTGTCAACTCTTAGCTGGAAAGATAGTGAGAAAGAAACACACTACACAGGTCACCGATTTCGTGGTGGACCTCGCAGGAAAGTGTGTGGAAGGCCTGCAAATGAGCTGGGCGAACTACCTTTTCAATGAGTTAGAAAAAGATTGTCGCGAAGCCTAGGACTTAGGATATGAGTTTCACTACAGTTGGTTTATCATCCTGATTATATTTGTGGCTTGGAAGATTCCTGAAGGAGCTACTTTCCCAGAGATTTGACCTACTGATCCCCTGGCCGCTCAATTTTCCACCCTGTGGTATACCAATGACATGACGAAGAAGTGGCAGTCTAATGTCATGTTTCACAGATATTATCAGCAGTTGAAAGTCACCATTGAGGCATTCCCTCGTATGACATCGCGTACCCTGCATCATTACCAGCCCATAGCGAAGTTCTGAACTAATCCCCACTTCATTTACATCACCGCGTGAAGAGATGAGCACCAGGAAATATTGTAGTCATACTATAATCTCACAAATGAAGATATGGAAGAGATTATAAAGGATTGGCCAAAAGAATTTTGTATACCTGTTGCCGATGCAGAGTTATCTAACATTGATACTATAGGAAGCTCGATGGTTATTGAGTTGTCAAACATGTCAGATAGCCCAGTGAGACGAAGAAGTAGAGGAAACGTAAAAAGCAGGTTGAAGTCCAGGACATAGAGAGTGATGAATATGAAGAAGAAGAAACCTTTGGATATAGCGGGTCTAGCTCGCCAGGAGGAGGAGAAGACGAAGCAGAAGGATAGGGAGGAGGAGATGAAGGATAAGAAGAGCAAGGATGAGGTGAAGCTAAATTTGACTTCCCTCCACCACCATTCGCAGGAGCTAGCACCCCACAACCTGAAGATCCCCTTGTTGTGACAGTGACCCCACAAAAGAGGAAATTTACTTCGAAGAAACCTTCATCAAGGAAGCAAATGTGTGCCAATAAGCCACAGTTGGAATCCACTCTCATTGACGATGACATTAGTCTGGTCTGCAGAGCTATGGTGGATGCCTCTGAAGACATGTTGCAGAGATACGAAGAGAAACATGTGGATTTATATGAAAGGATTGAGAGGGATTTGAAGGAAGTGCAGCAGGTTGATCGCTTGGTCCGAGCAGTGCCTACTGTGTTGTCTGCGCCTTCCTCATCATAGAGTGCAGACTTGGGGGATGAACCAACTCTACAAGGTGAACCAGGGATTTGGATCACCCTCCCCTAGTACAACATCAAGTTTCCCACCCCCAAAACATTACAAGCTATCCCCAACTTGGATGTTGAGGTTAACCTTAAAGGAATACCTCTAGAACAGGTCAAAGTATTGGAGGCAGGTTTGAAGGCATACAGAAGGGAATAGAGAGAAATGACCATTGAAAGAGTAGCCCAGCTAAGAAGGCTTTCTGATGCAACAGAAGCTCAATTCCAGAGAGCTCAGGAAGAGAAGGAGAAGTCTAAAGAAGCCTTGCAAAAGAAAGTTGGTGAAGCCCAGCTACAGAAGGAAAAAGAGCAGTTGCTCACAGAGCAGTTCATGTTCAAAGAAGCAGTAAACAAAGTGTGTCGCTCTGTGTCAGTTTTGGTACAGGAGGAGAAAGAGCCTGTCGAAGCTCAAGTAGTGAAGATCATAGAGACCCTCCAACAGTTTTAGGCTAGGATAGTTGAATTGGAGGCCCGAACAGTGTCGAGCACCCTGCAGGAGGTGTGTGACCAAAGGGAGGAGTCTGCCAAAAACACAGTAGCAAGTATAAAATCCCTCACCTCGGCATGTAAATAGTTGAGTGACAGAAGCTCCCAGATGTATGAATGCCTCGCTGAGGATCCAGAGTTAAAGAAGCTAGAGGCTCAGTTACAGGAGGCGCAACAGTAAGAATTTTCATTGCAGGCACAGATGAAGCTGCTCACAGCAGTGGAAAGGATGAAGAGATCCCAGGAGCAATGCACAGTACAACAGTAGATCACTGACCTCCAGGGTAAGGTGATGGAAGTGACACAGAAGTTACAACCTGTGTAGGATGAAGCTTGCAAGGTGTTCAAGGGGATCGATGGCCAAGGTTCACAGTTAGATCTAGTAGTTGCATAAGTAGAACAACACCTAGAAGGGCCTGTTACAGAGCAGACAGTCCAAGAGATCGTTGAGCAGGAGGCTCAGGCAAGGCAGCAAGTCGAGGAAACTCAAGTTAATCTCGATGCTTTTGAAGTATCATTTTTCAGACCTAAGTGACTCTTGATGAGTCACAGGTGAGTGTTAGGGGCCTGTTGGCTCTCGACCAATTTTTGGGGAAACTTTGGTCAATTTTGGAGGTTTTGGCCCACTTTTGGACTTCGACACGTTGGTTGAAGTAGGAGTGCCCAGGCAGAGCTGAGATCGCAGATCTCACCTATTTTGAGGGTTATGTGGACCCAGTAAGGGGTCCTATGGGTTTTGTAACATGTTTATGGGATGTCGGCCCATGGGTTTTCCCCATGTTTAGGCCTTATTGTAAGATTTTGTAAAGTATAAATAAAGAGGAATGTATTGTAGAAGTAGTAGTTCTATGTGCGAAGGAATGTATGTGGTCAAGGCTTTGTGTTTGACTGTGATTTTGTAGACTGTTCTTAGTGCTTGTGATGCTCAGTGTGGAGCAGGTTCTAAGTGTCGTGATAATAGATTTTGGCTCTATGCATTTGACCTATTTTTGGAAGGTAAAGAAGGAGGATGTAATGCTTAGTGCACAGATATCCTGTCTTGTGCGAAGTTCGACTCTGTGGATTAGTGCACAGGAGTGACTGGATGTAATATTTTGGTGAATAATAAAGAGGCGAAGTGGTTTGTGGACGTATCCCCACCCTGGTGTGAACCACATATATCTGGTGTCTCATGGTTTGCTTTGCGCAGTGTCATTTGTGTTATGCATTTTCTTAGTCCTTTGATTATGATGTGTAATGAATATATATATTGTTTCTTAAGTACTTTACTTATGTTAAAGGGTAAATGAATGCTAGACTTAACTCCCAGTGCTAAGTGCTAAGTGCTCAGGGTGCATAATCACTTGTTGTTACTGCGCTTATCTGTCTTTGATTATGCTATGCGGTGTTAATGAGGTTAATAAACTAATGCATGTTCGCTTCCTATGTGTTAATAGGATATTCTGTGAAGCGCTCTTATCACATAATCATGTCCCAGCCTGGTTACATACACCTGCGTCATGTAAGCCCCACTGCTTCTACCTCGTGTGAGACTTCGCCTGCTTCGCAGGTGTTGCCGAAAGGGTCGGTAGTCAGGGTTTTGTTGGTGTATTTTTAAGCGTGGAACCTAGGTCTACCCTTGTGCCAACAAGAAGCCCCACCATTTTCCATTGATGTCAAAGGGGGAGAGAAATCAGGAGCATAAGAACAGGGAGAGCATGAGTGTTTCCATCAATGACAAAGGGGAATATTGTTGGAATATTGGTTGTTGTCATTGATGTTAACACTAGTCATTCATTGTAGTCATTGATGTCAATGCTAGCCATTGGCTTTTGGACCCCACATTTGATTGAAGAAGATAGACATGAAGTAAATTACACATGAATATACAACAACCATGGATGGATAGTATAAGTCATGCCACTTCCGGTGGTATGTGACACGTCACGTGGATCCTCACAATTGAGGAGAAATAAATTTTTGAAAATGACAATGTAAATTGAAGTAGAAACTACATGTCGGCCCTAATGTTAAAAGAAAGTGACATAAAGGGTATAAATACATATCATTATACTTTCATTTTAAACACACACAATTCAAAATTCAGAGGAAATATGAAGTAAAGAAGGCCGAATTTCAAGGGAGGATGAAGTCGTTTGGTGATGTGTTCTAAGGTATGTTATTTACAGGTCATCTTACCATTTGCGCTATAACTTTGTTTCTAGAACGATTCAGATGGTGAAATTCGGAGGCTATTGAGAAGACATATCTAGGTACCCGTGGTAAAAATTCCATCTCTTTATTCTCTATAATTTTGGAGATACACTCTGTGGAAGATAGGGTTTTTTACTAGTCCAGAAGCTAGTCATAAATAGGTGTTCCAGGTAAAACAGTCATAACATCTTCATAGATAATCCAAATGAAGTGATACCAATTACATTGAAAACAGTACGGGTTGTAGTGTATTTTGTACGAATTTCAGAATCTTATGTTAAATATTGAGCGTGGGGCATTCTATACAAGTTTTCTCTCCTGAATAAACCAGAATTGAATAAGGTCTACCATTTTCTCTATAACTCATTTTCTAGGAGGATTCAAGGAGTGAAACTTGGAGGAGTTTCAGAGAATACATTGAGTAATATTATCTACAGGACCAGAGTATTCCAAGAATTGAAGAATTGCAGAAGTTGAAGAATTCTCAGGAAGCATTATCAGGTTCTATGTGATGGTTTGTTGATGGTGATAATATAATGTAAAGTTTTATTATCTCTCATATATTCTTGGGTGGAAGGAAGGGGCAAGTATGGAGAGGTAAACCCTCTCTTCATATTTGAGGATTGTATCTTCCTTTTGGAGGTTTATCCCTCGCTTTATATTTGGAAGTTGTAGCTTCCCTTGGAAGTCATTACTTCCCTTGAACAATAACTATTGATTATTTCTCATATATTATGCATGGTGTATTGTGGTGTATTGGTGTAACTCTTCTACTATGGTTCATTTCTCATTGGATATAATTCAATATATAATATGGTTGAAGTATAAGTTGAAAAGTCTTTAAATTGTACTTGATACTGATTCACCCCCCTCTCAGTATCAATAGTATTCATAAAAATGGAGGTTTTTATGTATTTGCAAACCAAAGCACTAGGTTTATCATCCCAAACCTAAATTTGAGGCAACCAACTCAACAGAGACATACGCTAGATTTGTGAGTCCCTCCACAAAAAAATTGAAATGGAAGTAATGCGCACACGCTCCTAAGAATGCACATGTGCTCTAGGAACATGCACACACTCTAGGAACTCACGTGCATTGTTGGAACATGTGCATGCTCTTATGCCTAAATTTCCATTTGTTTTGATCTCTCTCTCTCTCTCTCTCTCTCTCTCTCTCTCACCATGCTATTCTCTATGAGAAATATGAGAATATTTAAACTATACATGTAACCACAAATAAATTTGACAACAACATCAATTGAACTAGAATCTCTATAAATTATATCCACTAAATAATCCATGTTTGTGAGGTTAGTTGATATATTCATAGAAACAAGTGATGTTTGTGTGTATTTCCTTTGATGGAATCCCTCACATAAGATGTGTCCCTCAAAAATTAACTATTTCTTTGAAGGGATTTGACTGTTTGATATCATTATATTTACACATGATAAAATATCCCCCTTGCTCAATCTCTTCCCCCTTTT
>SNQJ01S0012540.1:33424-51039 GCA_010110895.2 Picea sitchensis
TGCAAGACGGTGTTTAGATCGTTATGAGGGGGTGGCGTGAGAGGGACAAATGGGGAGGAGATGAGATGAGGGGTCGAGAGGGTGGATGGGATTAAGTGTTTGGTAGTCTTAAGAATGTTGGTGGAAAAATGTGTAGCATCTCATCCATGTTTCTTCTATTGATCATTAGTGTTAGGCATGTATTCACTAGTGTTACCCATGTATTTGAAAGTAAGCATTCTTGTGTGACATGTCAATGCATCTCTAATTCTTCATACAAAATAAAAAATAATTTTCATACAAAAGTTAATACAACACTTTGCTATTTGGCAAATGGATGCTTGATGTGTTTAATGCATTCATGCCAAAGTCAAGTGATTTATGCAAAGCTACAATGCTTGACATATTGAATGCATGCATGCCATTACTAATAAATTTATGCAAACCTATAGTTATGTGTTCAATGCAACTTTATAGTTACATGTTAAATGTCAATTGAGCAACAGTGGCATGCTAAACAAATTTGTATTTTTGTAACATTTTCAAAGCATGTAGAGGCTATGAATTTGGGTAGTTCTATTTTTATTACATGTGGTAGAACTATGGGGGCAATCGATCAACACATGACAAATAAATCAACGATGAGTTCCCCAACAAACTCTAATTCAAAGCTATTGGTTCTAGAATATAATTACTTCACAATCTCTAATCTCCATCATGGTTGAGTTTCCCAAGACAACAGAGTTTTGATTAGGGTATCCATTTCAAGGCATGGCTTTGTTGTTCCTATGAAAATGTCAAATTTACACATTTGGGCTCATCCCAATGCTTTACCATCACCAACACTTGCAACCACCCAAATCACATATGGACACTAGTTATTCACCAAGAATGTCACTCTTTCTACACCTACACTTACAATTTAGCAAGCAATTTTTATTTACTATTTTTTTCACTTTTCCTTATTTATTTCTATTTTTTGGGGTTAATATTATTACTTTAGTTTATAGTTGAAGAGAGTACAAGTAAAATAGGGATGATTTCTGAATTAAGCATTGCTCTTACTAAATTTCCCCATCTCAAGTACCCTTCTATTTTTAGATCTGCAACTTTTGGTAGATTCATTCATCTAACACAGGAAGAATCCCTAATACAATGTTCAAGGAGAGTCAATCTAATAGACATGAATCAACAATGGATAGTGTTTGTGTTAAGTGCCTTATATTCAATCGTGACACACAAGATACAAAGAATAATATGGAAGAAATACAACTTTATTAATATGAAACCCTTAAGGTAAGGCAAGACCTTACAATTGATCCTTTTATGGAAGGAATCCACTCATGTTCATTTGCCTCTTCAAGGGGGAAACCTCCTAGTGATCTACACTCCATTACATTGCTTACACCTATTTATATAATACTACCTACCACCTAAGAACATTCTAGAGAAGGAACCTTCTAGTAGGTGGAACTTTCTAGTAAGCCTTCTTACATTTATTATGTTCACACTAGGCCTTATTTACTAAAAGTGTCATCCATGCATAACAATACATAACAACCTCTCTACTATTATTCCCCTTGGGTACCTCCCTAGGTACCCCATATTATCCCCCTAGCTACACTACAGTTTGAGCTCATTGTGCTTAATTTTTGTAGTGGACAACCAATTTACAAGCATGGGCCAAGGACAAAACACACCAATATTTCAACAATATAGAATCAGTGCTTAATGAAACCATAGGGGTGTATTGTAGCTTTTTGCACCTCTATTCTATTACATTGTTGTGTTTCTTTTGTGAAGTGTTACATTGAAATCAAGGCATCCATATTTACCTTATAGCTATAAAATTATACCCCTTTTTCGTTTGATTGGTAAATAATCACAGAATATTAAACATGCACAAATAACTAGTACTATCCATATTCCCACCTCTTGAAATGCATAGTCCATAATGTGACCATTCACCATGTTAACATTAAACAATATAAAAATTCAAATAAGCCCAACTCTACAATAGGTGTGGATGGAAAAAAATAGTACTTTCTTCAAAATATGGATTTGTTACACTTGGATTAATATTGCATGAGAAACTTCTCAATCCATTCACAACTACTTATTGAGCTACATTGAAGCTCATGGGGATTTTGGACATTTAAAAATTGATAGGATGATTTTCAATTCAATAGATTCTTTATGAAGCTATCACTTTTGAACTCTCATGGCCTAGATAAAAATGCCGTGTAATTGATTTATTTTATTTATAAATTGTTCAATTTCAAGCAATTATTGTAATATGTGGTTAGACCTTCTAAAGATAATACTAGAATTTGTCTAGCTTCATTTGTTTTAGCTACAATATCTAGGTTCTACTAGGAAACTACTCCTTGGTTCATGCATAGAAACCCTAATACAAGCAATCAACAAATAGAGGGCAAGAGAGCATAGATTCATAATTTTCATACAATGCAAACTAGCCCATGTGCACGAATTATATAATTATCATATGATAGCAAATCATAATTATGAGACAGAGAATACATAGAGTTTGATTTTCCAACTATGTATTGCACATATAGTCTAATATTTTTCTAAGATTTGCCTTATTGATTGCAAGCTTGGTGCTTGCCCCATTTACCTCTAAGATAACAAAGCACCACCAATAGCATGGATCAAATACAATTGAATAACTTCTCTATCTCTAGATTGCAATGCTACTATGTTCAGTTTTTCTTTGTTATAGAATTTACATATGAAGGGGAATTTTATTTAGTTTATTTAGTTTTGTTTTAATATGGCATTTGCACCAAATCCTATTACTAGGTTGAATTTTTTGATTGAGAAGTTGTGATTTAAGTGTGGACCTTTCTTAATTATTGTTAAACTTGTAGGTTGAAGCAATGGTTATGGATTCTTATGTATTTTCTTGAATTCTCCACTCTTTGAGAGTAAGTGGCCTTTTGGACAAGAGTATGTTTAAGTAGTATTTGGATCTCTGAAAACTTGACTCATAACATTAATATGAGAATCAGATTTTGAATTTGGTGAAGTTAGAAACTTTAATAATAGTGAAATTTAGTTTAGGGTTTAAACCAATATATTATTTTTTACAATAAACGACATAGCACACATAGAAAACTTAACTTAAAACAACATAGTACATATAGAAAGACTTCAACTTAAATTTACAAAATTAGGGACTAAGTGCTATGCAACTCTCCCTTGCTTTTTAAGTAAAAATCCTTTCAAAATTTGGTTTATTATATAAGTTTTATTCATAATTACACTTTATTTTTATTGGTAAAATTTTTACTCTTAAAAATTGACTAAATTTTGTTTTCCAAATCATTTTTTTTTTTATCAAACTCTTTCTTAATTGTGAAACCTAAAACCTCCCAAAAACTTATATAATATTCAAATATTCTATGCTATCACAATGAAGCCCGTCCCACTCCCTAGAATCCAAGACATATGTGCATACATTTACTTTCATGAGACCACAACTACTGCATACATTTACTTTCATGAGACCACAACTACTCTACCTATTCCAATCTTCGTACCAATATTCATATTTCAAATAACCATGATAATCTCGATCTACACACTTTTTCACTAAAGTCTCTATAAATCCTATAACTTTTCCCATTGTCTATAAATTCCCCTGCCACCACTTTCCTATCGTTGAACCCAATATAAATATTCTCAACCAAAACTACTTACTTTACTTTTCATTGTTCTTCTACTGTAAATGTGTTATTTAGCTGTAAGTATGAAGTGTTTTATTATGTTTTAGTCCCCTCCTTGTAGTGGAGCGATCACCACTATACTATTATGTAAGAAGACATTGGGGAAGGGGAGTGGTTGAGATATTACTAGCACAACAGCTAAATGGCTGTTGGTGAACGCGGAAAGGCGTTGAAAGGCTTACAGCTGGTAAGATGAAACGAAGAATATGAAACGGTTGATTGTAATTATGGGGTTGCCATAAGTAAACGTGGCACAAATGTAAATCTAATACTGTAAAATGATAAAAAGTTAATAGTGGAGTAAATTTGTAATTTCAATTAAGTTTGTTAATCATTTGAACGTGGCAATTAGATGATCACATAGTAATTTCTTAATCATATTAAGTAAATGTTAAAAAGTAAACAGATTGGAAGCTTTTAAAAATGCTATAAAGTTATGAACATGCTAGCATCTTCAATTGATAACCATACGATTGAAATTTATGGTTAAAAGATCATTAAATGTGCCCATTGTTAATAGGTGTATGCCTTTAGGCTTAAATATCAAGATCATAGTCGTACCTCTAATTTAAATACGGTTGAATACAGTAAGGTCCCGTTCTTGAGCTAGAAGAGTTGCTACTTACTGCCTTAAAATAAGGTTCAGGAAGAAATTTTAGTTTGACGGGAAGAAAATAGTATCCTGCCCTCCTTCCTTTAGCTTGAGAAAGGTCTTGATCTTAGGTAAGAGGGTTTACCTCATTGATTAACCTAGCTAGTAAGGTCATTATCAATCCGTTTAACTCAAATCCAACCCTAAATATATGATACTTAAACCATGATCTTCTATGGATGCTTATATCCTTTGCAACATTTCTATGATCTTCTATGGATGCTTATATCCTTTGCAACATTCCTGGATTTGTTAAGTTAATTTCTATGATGCTTATATCCTTTGCAAACCAAAGCATGAAACATATTGGTTAAAATAACTACAACCAACCTTAATAAATGCTTATATCCTTTGCAACATTCCTGGATTTGTTAAGTTAATTTCTATGATGCTTATATCCTTTGCAAACCAAAGCATGAAACATATTGGTTAAAATAACTACAACCAACCTTAATAGAGCAAGGAGTGCAGGCATATTTGATTAACAGAGTATCTGTATTGAATATACTTAATTTACTTGGGTCAATGCCATTCATGTGAACATTCACCTTTAAACTTTCCTAAAAAAAATTAGCAGGTAAAGTGGCTTTGGAATACAACTGAAATTTGAAGACACTCCATTGGTTTGATATTGATGGTATTCAGGTACATATGTAGCAAACGCTCACTTCAAAGAATTTGAGTGGGTGTACTGGAATTGTAGAAGCTTCGTTTCAACTTGTCTGCCATGCAGCTTAAGATGCCAAAAACGATTGAAAATAGCAGTACAATATGCCCATGGGAAACATTAAGCTTTTTGACTAAGGAGTGTCAAGTCAGATTTAAAAGCATGTAACATGTAACAGGACATAGTACTCTTTATTTTGTAAAACAAATTTGTAAGATCTTACAGGGAGGCAAATCCTTATTTTTTAAAACAAATTTGTAAGATCTTACAGGGAGGCAAATCCATTCGGAGACCAACATAATGTGTAAACTAAAAACTTGAGTTATATTTTGTTTTAGTAGGCAGATTATTGATGTAAATTTATATTTTTTATTTAACTAGGCATTGACTAGCTGCTTTGCAGCTATCCCTTTGTTGGTAAAAGAATCTCAGTTAAACATCCAATAGTGAAAGTAAAAGCCAAAATTAAGTAAGCCAACATTTGATAGCCTCATTGACAACTAATGAAATCCATCTGGAAATCCAAATTAGACCAAACAAGATATGACATGTTTTTGAGATTATGTTTTTAGGCTATAATTTTTTGTAATGTTTTAACCAGGGTTAGAGATAAGCCCACGTATATAACTAATCTGGTTCACCTTTCTCAAATTTAAATTTCAAGGTGGACCATTTCAACCACCGAAGTCTCATATGGGGACAAAACAAAGAGGCAGGTGCCACTTCTCACGCCTGATACTACATAGGATCACCAGGTTCTCCATGACACTCAACTCAAAGTATAATAAGACCATGAATGTATATGATTAAACCTCTACTCTAATGACAGAGAGCACCTAATATGATTATTTCAAGCCCAGTACCTTGAAAGTTTCCTAATATCAATACTCTATGCCTTGCATGCTCTCCTTTGATTTATATCCACTCCTCACGCCTGATACTACATAGGATCACCAGGTTCTCCATGACACTCAACTCAAAGTATAATAAGATCATGAATGTATATGATTAAGTCTCTACTCTAATGACAGAGAGCACCTAATATGATTATTTCAAGCCCAGTACCTTGAAAGTTTCCTAATATCAATACTCTATGCCTTGCATGCTCTCCTTTGATTTATATCCACTCCTCACAGGTGCTGCTTCAGAAAGCCAAGTAGAAGTTTATTCACTTCCTCTGGAAACTGTTCCTGGACAAAATGGCTCCCTTCTGGAAAAAATTTGATCTCTAAATTGGGCACATCAGACTTAATCTTCTCACTGTTGATATAATGCTCCACTCCCGGAAATTTCAGATAATAATCCTTGGTACCAATGATCAGAAGGCAAGGAGCTTGAATAGTGCGGTCCCTAAAATCAACCAATCTCCCAGGATCCCTGTGAATTACACGTTCAAAACGAAGATCTTAAATTTGCATATCTGTAAGTACTTTATAGTGATTTAGAATGAAAGAAAGCAAAGGGAAGACCAATAAAACAAATGTCTAAGTTTACCTTTTGCTGCAAAGGTATGGGACTTGCATAGGAAAAACAAACCCAGATTTCTCGTCTCTACTCTAATGACAGAGAGCACCTAATATGATTATTTCAAGCCCAGTACCTTGAAAGTTTCCTAATATCAATACTCTATGCCTTGCATGCTCTCCTTTGATTTATATCCACTCCTCACAGGTGCTGCTTCAGAAAGCCAAGTAGAAGTTTATTCACTTCCTCTGGAAACTGTTCCTGGACAAAATGGCTCCCTTCTGGAAAAAATTTGATCTCTAAATTGGGCACATCAGACTTAATCTTCTCACTGTTGATATAATGCTCCACTCCCGGAAATTTCAGATAATAATCCTTGGTACCAATGATCAGAAGGCAAGGAGCTTGAATAGTGCGGTCCCTAAAATCAACCAATCTCCCAGGATCCCTGTGAATTACACGTTCAAAACGAAGATCTTAAATTTGCATATCTGTAAGTACTTTATAGTGATTTAGAATGAAAGAAAGCAAAGGGAAGACCAATAAAACAAATGTCTAAGTTTACCTTTTGCTGCAAAGGTATGGGACTTGCATAGGAAAAACAAACCCAGATTTCTCGTACAGGCTTGAGTACATCTGAAGGTCATCCTCAGTGAACCAAGGTGGCAATGGTATGGACGGATCATACAGATCCATTACCTCCTTACCATCTTCTGCCACGGGCAATTCACTTTTGGAGAAAAGCGTATATATATTCCTTACCACTGATTTTACATCAAAGCGCCCAAGATCTGCCAAGCCTCTTCCAGGTTCCTACGATAATGAATTGAAAAGTGAGAATCAGAAAATTCTATACAAGGAGGGCTGCTATCAATATTCAAAGAAGAAACAATATTTTGATAGGAATGCCTTTGTTTAATGTATATTTTTGGCCCAGATAGGAGAGAAAAAGTACCTGCCAATGTCTAACATAGAGTCCTTTAGGAACTGAGTCCCAATTACTGACCACACCAGGTTTCCTGTAAGGTATACCCAACGTTACAATTCCTTTCACTCGATCTGGATGACAGAGATCAAAATAGTATGTAACAAATGCTCCAAAGTCCTTTCCCACAACAAACGCCTGATCCATGAAACGTAGTTTCAGCTATCTAACACTATTAAACCAACATAATTTACCTGAATATGCAAAATCTCAATTTAAACTAACATAAATTAATCTTAATCCAGCTTAGTCGTAGTAGGAAAAAAACTCTGAATGTTCAAACCTCGCATTTTTTTCAACCCCAATAGCCCCCCCCCCCAAAAAAAAAGCTATAGTGTTACCTACGGACATCTTCCCCAACAGGGGAGTTGGGCTTTCTCTGGATTTCATGAGAAAGCCCACTAAAACTTACTTTCTTAATACCCAAGGCATCCAGCAGGCCAACTAAGTCTTCGACAAGGTCATAATATGCAGCTTTCTCGGGTTCAGAGGGCTGATCAGAAAGTCCGTAGCCTCGAAAGTCGGGAGCAATTGCATGAAACCCTGCCTCTGCCAACGCTATCATCTGATAACGCCATGAAAACCATATCTCTGGAAATCCATGCAGAAACAGCACAGCCGGACCTGCACATCAGTTTAAAAATACAGGTATTAAACTACCATTACAGGAAGATACACACTTGTTACAGACATCTTCCCTCTCTGACTGTAGCTGTAAAGTACCTGGCTTTTCTATGGGTAACAGGGAAAATAGCGGTTTGTTTGGGATGGAAATTAGTACCTGATCCAATCTCTGCAACGTGTAAATTGAGCTCTCCAACATGAACTCGCTTGTGTTGTATTTTGTCCATGGCTGAATATTAGATGAAACCGCGCAAGAATAAAGTGTTAGGAGAACAGATACAGAACTTGCCTCGAGAACAGGTTATGAAGAGGAGGGGTTCTTTTTATAGGTAGTTTAGCACACACCAAGATGCGTGGCTAAAATTTGACTGGGAAATGGCCATCCAATTCAGGGTTGGAATTTAGAAAGTGTTTTAAATTGTTATTTTAATGTTTTCTCACCGTCATGTTTATATATATAGAGAGATGACCGTTATGTTTATATATAGAGATGAGAGATATAGCAGTAGTCCAAAAGTTCTACAATCGTTTGGCTATTTTTAGGCTCGTAATTTTTTTATTTGATTTTGATAAAAATTTGGTGATGAATAGTTGGATTTATAGATTTGAGTGGTTAAATTTATATCACTCCACTAATAAAAAAAACCTTAAAAATAAAAAATTTAGCCAACTCAAAAGATATAAGATATATATAAAGATGATAGAAAGGTTAATTTCTGTTTTAGTATTTTGAAAATCAAAATGTCCACAATTTAGTAGTCAAATTCCAAACCTGATTTCATTTTGAATATTCAATGATTTCATTTCAAAATAGTTAATAAAGATAGGTAAGTAATAAACACCAAGTTACAGGGTATTGATAGCGGTAAATGTGGAAATGGTGGTTCATTCAAGATTTTACTTGGACTATAATTTGTTTTAAATTTTCAAGTAAATCCCAAATCTCTTGAAAACAAATCAAAGTTATATAAAAATTCATGTCAATTATGATCCTGCCCTGTCTCAAAGGGTTTAACGGTTTTTATCTATAAAATCAACCTATATCATGATTTTCGTTTATATCGGAAATAGACAAGATCAATCCACAGCAGCAGCAGGAATTTATGTTTGGCCGGATTTTAGCAAAAACCGATGGGACGAAATTGACATTTGGCAGAAAGTGTAGTCATTTTCCAGGTCGAAGACTACCTACACCATTATTTCCTATCGAAATTTGAAGAGTACACGGCTCTAAAGATATGGTGTTACCTGTCACAATGTGCGTGGAATTTCCACCCAGCTCCCCATTTTTCTGTCCGCAATAAATCGTTGGACGCGCCCTCCATAGAATTCACGTACCATGTACTCTTACCAACCCCACTCTGACCATCGGGTCCATTTCGTTTTGTTTTTTAAAGGAAAAATTCAGATATATTTTTTTTTCATTAGAGTTGGTTAATAATAAGGTTTGAAATCATTTCAACAATATATTTTTTTCATGATATTTTTTTTCATGAGTTTAACATTTCATTTGGGGAAATTGAAACCAAATAGAGATGATAATAATGATTTCTTTAAACAATCTAACCTAAACCTAATTAACCCGAATTATTATTATTATCTTCATTCAAATATAATTTTAATTAAAATTTTAACTTTCTCATAAATTAAATTTATTTATGAAAAATGTTATTTAAAAGACAATTTTTTTTAAATATATTTAAATTTTTTAATTTTCTAAAACACAATAAATCAATAAAACATTATTTTTTTTTCAAATTTTAATTTTAAATTTTTTAAATATCTTTTTTCAAACTAGTTTTCTTTTTTTTTTAATTGTAAAACTTTCAAAAAACTTTCTTATTAAATCTAAATCTTTCATATTATCACTTCTAAATCTATCTCTTACTTCCTAATAAAAAAAAAATGCATACCTTACTTTTTACTTTAAAATAATCACACCCATCTTTCATATTTCAATGTGCTTTTCCATGTTCGTATTCAACACACCACGGTAATACCTATGTGTGCACTTCTCTAAAATATTTAAAATACGCATACTTCTCCATCCTCATAAATCCTTGACGCTTTCAATTCCCTTTTCTTGCCTTGAACCCAATATATACATTTCCAATCCCTATCTACACATTTTTCCACTAAAATCTTTAAGAACCCTATACATTTCCTATCCTAAACCTTTAACACTATAAATCTCCCTTCCCACTTTGAATCCAATATAAACATTTCCAACCAAAACCACTTACCATGCAATTTTTTTATTAGTTTAATTTAATGTTAAAAATTTACATCCACTTTTGTTTATTAAATATAAAATCTATTATAAATTAAAAACTTCATTGTTCTTCAATTTATGTTAATATAAATTTATAAAGTGTATTTATAAGTAATAAATTGAATTAAAAATATTGAAAAAAATAGATATTTATTCAAACATTATTGAAGGTTAAAGCTATAAACAAATGAAATAACTCAATTTTTCCTTTGATTAAATTCATGCTTTCTCTACTCTTCAATATCACAACTCTTCATTTATTCCGCTTAATGTTTCATAACAAATTAAAATTCAATAATGAATGTTAAAGATTGAAATAATGAGTTTTAAAATATAATATATAAGATATATTTATATAATATAACATGTTAATTAAAATTCAATAATGAATGTTAAAGATTGAAATAATGAGTTTTAAAATATAATATATAAGGTATATTTATATAATATAACATGTTAGGTTGTAGTATGCAACAACATAAGCAATAATTTAGGTGGCATCATAACACCCTTATATTATATAATTGTACATAATATCGTTCAATACTAAAGGGAAAAATGTAAAGTGTGACATGTTTATAAGGAAAAAATGACATGAAACTTGTGGTGTCCAACCTATAAAATCTATGGGTTGGGGAATTTGCTCCAGGTTAGCTTCTATGGACTCCTCTCCAAAACCACCTTTAAAAAACTTTTGAATTGAATGTAAAATTTCAGCATTGATTCATCAAAAACAAAAATTCCTTTTCTATTGTCTAAAAACATTTCAAAAATTGCAATACACTTTTTGTCATCCCCATTTGATAACCACTTCTACTGTTGTGAACCTTTTCAATATTGAGATTGACCACTTGACCCATAAGCTCTTAGAGAAAAGGATTTAACTATGTCCTTGCCCCTCATCATATCCCCTATGAAGCTATCCTATGTAATATTATCTATACAATTCATTCCCTTTCCATCTACGAGGTTAAAGAAATCCATGAAGATTGCTCTAGAATCCTATGAATTGATAAAGCCCCTAAACCCAACCTTTCTAAAGATAAATGCATAGCCATTAAATATTTGAATGACAACTCTTAACACTGTTGTACTAAATGTTAGAATGTGTTGTATTGTTGTTTAGTGACCACATTTGTTGATGTATTTCATGTCATTATGATGTTAGTTGTAACATTTAAAGCCATTATTTGTGGGGCATATGTGTACATGCACTAAAACAACATTCCTCTTATTGGGGTTTATTATTTGTCATCTAGTGGGATTTATGGATAATGAGGAAAATTTTAAGGATTCATACCTATCTTAAAGTGTAGAAACCTTGACAAATCTTACTAATTCTTAAGATGCCAACTATAAAATAATTGGTGATATTTTTGTAAAAATATTCAAATTTCTAACCATTTTATATGGTTTCCATAAAAATTTGTCAATTTTTAAAGTAAAATAATTTTATCATATAGAATTTGGGTGAATCATTTTTAGAACAAATGAAAATTAGTGATTTAATTTTTGAAAAAAACCATGGAAAATTAGCCTAATGATTAAATATGGCACCTAAATTTCTTTTTGATGGATAACCCTATTTGGCTCTTGTTTCTTAAAATAGGTTGTTATTAGCTCCTTGTTCCTTAATATAAATTGTCAAGTTATGTGGTAAGTGATTTATTTACTATCAAACATTCATGATATGAAGTGGTGTTCTAGTTATTGAGGCGTAAATATTGAGTAGGTTTTAAGGTTTTTATCAATCCATTGGCATGAACACAAATGAGATCAAGTGATTCTATTTCATAGAGCTCTATGTTTGAGGAGTCTTGGAGGATTTCTATAACATGGTTTGGAAATTAATGAAGTGATTCATCTTTGACAATGAATGTTTTCCCGACACAATGTAAGGGATTTACTCCTATAAATTCCTAGTGCTCTTGTCTCTTGTATTTTTTTCTCTTGATTCGTTTATGTTAATGGTACTATGCATTCATATGGTTTTCTAATATGCATTAAAAAGAATTAGACATCTCATTGAACTAATCTTTCAATGTGCACAAACTATGGAATGGAAGTCTTTTGTATCATTTCGTCTATGGTCAATGTTTTCTTTTTCTTTTGGTTTAGAGGTTGTATGTTGTTCTCTAAAAAACTGTGTTGAAAAAGTTATGTTGCCTCTTGAAAGGATTAAAAAATCAGTGTAAACTATTCTTTTTGCAAGAATCATAGCTTAGGTTGAGAAATTGAGGCCATCACTGGATTCTACACAAAAAAAAACTTGGGGGAGGGTTTATTTGTTTTGGATTTGAATACTATTTTGGAAAATTTTAATTAAAAAAATAAATTGTTTCTTCCAATTTGTTGTCTCGGCTATTCCTGGTTCTTCAATTTTTGTAAAATTTATTTATTTTTGGTAATAAACTTAACAATTGTTGATGATTGCAGCTATGTGAGACATTCTCCATATTACAAACCTATGAGATGTGGATCATTGCAGCTATGTGAGACTTTCTCCAGCTTACAAACCTGAGAGAAAGCCCCTAAGAAGGGTACATAGTTCCTATTTGAGACAGATATGGAACGTAGAGATGACCTCTTCCATTCAGAGAGTTGAGAAGAACTCCAGATGATTATCCTGTGGGAAAGGCGATCTGCTAAGTTGGACATGCCCGTGGCTGAGCACAAGGTGAACGTGTGAAATCCCAAAGTGTTGGGTGCATCGTCATGAGAACAGAAATGAAGATGATGTATTAGCCTCCTCTAAGCAGTAGAGTTGACGAGAAAATATAGATGACTCTCCTGTGTGATGCAATGGGAAAGAAGATCTATTGAGTAGACGTGCCCGTGGACGAGCACAGGTGAACATGTGAAGAATTGGTTCTTCTGTGTAATGCAGTGAGCCAGAGATATGGACATCCCTATGGATGTTCCCCTACTGGATGAGAACTAGTGGGTGTATCAAATCCCTTTCTATATTGTTCAAGAGTCATACCTGCCTGTAACCCTAATTGTAATGTAAAGGGTACAGGTCATCCCCACCTTAATGTGATTAGTAATAAATGTAAAAAATAATTAATCTGGTTAATATTAATTATAATGTGACTTAGAGAGGTCAGCCCTATTGTGCCAATAAACACTTATGTTGATAGGACAAGTCTAATATAAGTAAAGGAAGATTCCCCATTGTGGAATCATATCCTTCACACAAGTTTGGAAATTTCAGCAAGTACACCTTCTTGGGAAAAGTGCACACCTCTCTTGGGCGCTAGTCTTCTAGGGTTTGAGCACCCTCTTGTGTGCTAGGTCTTATTGGTGGTGAAGGTCTTTCTCTTGAATAATATAGCAAATGATTTGGATGAGTTTTCTTCCCTTGTTGAGAAGGGTTTCCCAAGATACTTCTTGTGTTCTTGTGCATGGTGTTTTTTCTTGTGATCTTGGTTGCTGCAACATTCTTGTTTATGGTTAAGAAAAATGAAAGATTGAAATGAACTACATGCTTAACCTAGCTTATTGAAAAATCAAGATGGTATTAGAGAATAGGTCTTGAAGAACCCATTGCACAAGATACAATCTTTTACTAGTCATCCCTCCTCTTCTACAGAACCGTGCGACCCTCCTAGGGTTTCCAGAAAATCTGTATGACCCTCTTCGTTTGAGTGTTTCAACACTTGGAACTTAGACGTTGGGGATAAAATTACCATAGGAGTGTACGAACTCCTTCAACGCACCTCCAACAAGCTTCAGATTGCATTTCCGAGCATTTTGACTTTTTGGCCCTAGGGTTTCGCTAATTTCTACAAAAACTTCAGAATTAGGGTTTTTGCAATTCCTTGAAGGAGCTCTTCAGCTCACCAGTATTCTCCTATCTTTCAAAGGCTTATTGTTGGCAGTCATAAGTCCAACTAAACCTAAAAGTGCTAGCCTAGACCAACCGTTAGGTTTACTAGCCAAGTTGATAAGGGTTTGTGAAGAATCAAAAAATGAGCAAAATCATAATGGGAGGAAAGTTTGATGATTCAAAAAAACTCAGTTCCTGGAAAACAAGACCTCAAAGAAATGAAGACATCAACATATCAGCACCCTCAGGTATTCACTTATATATATATATATTATTTCTATCATTGTCATGAGGGTAGTTGCAGGATGAAGGAACCTTTTGTTATATATATATATATATATATATTATTTCTATCATTGTCATGACGGTAATTGCAGGATGAAGGAACCTTTTGTTGAAGTCATGGATCCAGATGGATCTTAATGCATTCAGAGGAACGACACACTCGAAGTGAAGACTCCAGGTTTGATTGTTGTAATTTTCATTCCTCTAACCTATATTTCTAAAGTTTTCTACATTACAAGTAGGTGTTGTAGTTGGGACAACAATCCTTAAAATTGCTTTGATTCTAGAGATGTACTTATTATTCTCCTTTAGGATATATTCTTGTTTTGGTTCCTCTTGTTTTTTCTTGTTCCAGACAGGTTAAGAACAAAGGAAGATGCTTATCCTTCAGAGGGAGTCACTTGAATCAGATGGAGTCAAAAACTATTTGAGAAAGAGGAAGAATAGAACCATCATTGAGACAACCAATGCAATAATGCATGATCAAAATCTTTCTAGGATTCCATGGGCAAAAGCATGCATGAAACAATATATGTTCAGAACAAGAGTCTTCACCAGACTTTGAAAAACATAACTCCTGAAGAAGTCTTCACTGGAATGAAGCCTGAGATTGAACACTTCAGGTTATTTGGGTGCCTAGTGTATTTTCATGTACCGAAAGAGAAGAAGTCCAAGCTAGATCCTTTAGAAAGAAAGGATACAATGAATCTTCAAAGAAATTCCAGATCGATATCCCTGGTCAAAGACATATTGAGACAAGCAGAGACGTTGTCCTTAAAGAATAGATAGTCTTTCAAACATCCAGAGAATCTCAGATAGAGATTGACAGTAAGACAATACCTTCTCCCCCTTCAACAGTTCAGAGGGAGACACACGTTGTTCCAGTTGATATGTTCAGAGATATTGAAGTAGGGCATAAAAGGCCTACCTAGACTCACTCTACAAGAGGCAGAGAAACATACAAGCCTCTTAAGGCACATCCCAAGAAAGAAAAAGAGATTTTCGAGCTATCCTTCAGTCATGAGCCACTTAACTGATGTTGAGCTTCCTTGTCTTAGAGAAGCAACACGAGAACATGTATGGAAAGATGCCATAACACAAGAATACCAGTATATCTTAAAGAATGATGTATAAGATATTGTTCAGGGACCAGAAGGGAAGTTTGTGGTAACTTCCAAATGGATCTATAACATCAAGCATGCAACTGATGGAAGTGTCGAGAAATACAAAACAATATCTATAGCCAGAGGTTTCTCACAAACAGAGGGAGTTTTCTATGATGAGACACTTCATCCAGTAAAACCGATACACTTCCATCCGTACTACCATCCATCAGTTGGAAACTATATCAGATAGATAGATTCTTGATGAGTTTGGATTTCAGCAAGAATGTTGCTGATCCAAACCTATATTATTACAGTGTTGGTGATGAGAGCCTGATTTTGTTGACTTATTCAGAAAGCCTTGTTGTTGGATACAAGTAATACTTGACTTCTGAATTCAAGATGAAGAATCTGAGTATGATGCACTGCTTCTTGGGATAAGAAGTATGACAGAGGATAGATGAGATTTTCCTAAGTCAAGGAAAATATACAATGAAAATATTAAAGAAGTTCAGTATCACAAGAATGAAAAATCCACCGTGATGGATTTAAAGAAAAAGATTGATGATGATTCAGACGAAATTGATCCACAACTGATTGGATCACTGATGTTTCTGGTTAACACCAGACTTGATTCATGCCATGCACTGAGTGTGCTTAGCCATTTCATGAGTCAATCGAGATAGACTCACTAGACAACAAAAAAACATGTATTGAGATATATACAAGGCACAATTGGATATGGTCTGAGATATGCCTCCAGTTTGAACTTGAGTTTGCAGGATATGCCGATTCAGATTGAGAAGAAAAGTACAGTGGACCGGAAGAGCACATCCGGTTGATGTTCTACCATGAAGTTTTCCATGTTTTCCTGATGCAGCAAGAAACAAAACTTTGTGGCCTTAAGTACCACAGAGGCAGAGTATATAGCAATGAGTGTGTGAAGCAATGTGTCTTCACAAGTTTTTGACAAATTTACTTGACCATGATATGGATCCTATGATGATAACCAAGAGCTGTGTATAAAGCTCCTTGAGAACCTAGTGTTTCCTGATGGATCAAAACATGATGATATGAAATATATTTATAGCAGAGATATGATGCAGAGGAAAATCGTACACATGCAGTACCTTCCTACACATGAGCAGATTCCAGACATCTTCACCAAAATAACCTGGTGAAGAATGCCTCCCTAGTTGAGAGGGAGTGTTGATGACTCCAACCAAGGAAAAATTCAAAGTACATCCATGTGATACTTGGCATGATGAAGAATGCCTCCCTAGCTGAGAGGGAGTGTTGATGATTGCAGCTATGTGAGACATTCTCCAGCTTACAAACCTGTGAGATGTGGATCATTGCAGCTATGTGAGACTTTCTCCATCTTACAAACCTGAGAGAAATCACCTAAGAAGGGCATGTGGCTCCTATCTGAGACAGAGATGGAACGTAGAGATGACCTCCTCCATTCAGAGAGTTGAGAAGAAATCTAGATGATTATCCTATGGGAAAGGTGATCTGCTGAGTTGGATGTGCATGTGGCTGAGCACAAGGTGAACGTGTGAAATCCCAAAGTGTTGGGTGCATCATCATGAGAACATAAATTAATATGATGTATTAGCCTCCTCTAAGCAACAAAGTTGACGAGAAACTCCAGATGACTCTCCTGTGTGATGCATTGGGAAAGAAGATCTATTGAGTGGACGTGCCTGTGGACGAGCACATGTGAATGTGTGAAGAACTGGTTCTTCTATGTAATGTAATGAGCCAGAGATATGGACATCCCTATGGATGTGCCCTTAGTGGATGAGCACTAGTGGGTTTATCAGATCCCTTGCTATATTGTTCAAGAGTCACCTGCCTGTAACCCTAATTGTAATGGAAAGGGTACAGGTCGGCCCCACCTTAATGTGATTAGTAATAAATGTAAAAGATAATTAATCTGGTTAATATTAATTATAATGTGACTTAGAGAGGTCGACCCTGTTGTGCCAATAGACACTTCTGTT
>SNQJ01S0012540.1:55907-92252 GCA_010110895.2 Picea sitchensis
GCCAATAGACACTTCTGTTGATAGGACAAGTCTAATATAAGTAAAGGAAGATTCCCCATTGTGGAATCATATCCTTCACACAAGTTTGGAAATTTCAGCAAGTACACCTTCTTGGGAAAAGTGCACACCTCTCTTGGGTGCTAGTATTCTAGGGTTTGAGCACCCTCTTGTGTGCTAGGTATTATTGATGGTGAAGGTCTTTCTCTTGAAGAATATAGCAAATGATTTGGCTGGGTTTTCTTCCCTTGTTGAGAAGGGTTTCCCAGGATATTTCTTGTGTTCTTGTGCATGGTGTTTCTTCTTATGATCTTGGTTGCTGCAACATTCTTGTTTATGGTTAAGAAAAATGCAAGATTGAAAGCAACTACATGCTTAACCTAGCTTATTGAAAAATCAACAAAAATGCTATAATTTTTTCATAAGACATATGTATAACATGAATGATTTTTTACCATTTTTCTATGTACATTCCATTGGCACAACCAAAGTTGACAAACATTATTTGAACTATGATCAATTTTTGGGTTTTCCTGCATTGAATTTCAAACTTGTAAATGTGGGAGTCCTATAATCATGTAGAAAAACATCCTCTCCCTTCAACAACCTAAAGATTCTAGTGATGAACAAATCTCAGTTTAGCAATGATTTGTTTTTGGTAATTTTTGGCATTGCAAATCAATTCCTTGCCCTCTATTTCCATTTGGTAAGTTTCAATATTTAATGTTCGTAATCCAATTCCAAAATTTAATCAAAATTCCCATTGGGTAAATAAAAATGTCCCCTGGAATAGAGGTTATTTTTTCTACACAGTTAGCTTGTTTCCATAAATGTGCCTCAATTTTATGGTTCTAATTATAAAATGTGGAAAAGAAAAATGATTAATTCACTAAGGGGAAAAAACATATAGTTTGTTGTGTACACAGTATTTAGTTAGTGAACCTATGACATAACACATGCGTTCATGGAATATTAAAAACCCCTAATTTCACTAGATATTGATAAATACCTTCGAAAATCCTTTTGTTGAACCCCCCTCCCAAGATGTATTTCCAATAAAAGACCCTTATTTTTACTAGATTCCCCTTTTTATACCCCCCAATACCCTGCACCTCCTCCCCAACACCTATAATATATTGACTTTATTTTTCACAATTTAAAAAACCCCCTTTATGAATAAACGTGATAGTATATTGCTCAATAAGGTGAAGGCCTTGTTTTTGTGTACCTAATAACAACATAGTTATTATATTTATAATAAGGTCATACATGTGCAAAGGCCTAGACATGGGACATAAGGATAGGGTTGTGCCTTATGCATTGTATTTTTATAAATAGGGGTTCCCCCTATCTTATGTATTTGATATTATCAATATAATAACTAGTTTCAAGTTGTTATTAGATATATTCCTCAATTTATCTAGATTAGTAGGTGTTATCCAATCCTTTGGTGAGCAAGGGTTCTGAATGTTGTTGTTTTAAGTTCATGTATTTACAAGTTATTCAAGTGTCATCCCATTTGGAGTTTAGGTATGAAATAGGTGGTATTAGAGCTTTAGTGAAGCTTTGTTGGTGGTGTACACTTTTTTTTAAAATGAACAAAAAAGGGTGAAAATGGAAAGAAGGTGATATATTTTTGTAAATAGGGCCAAGTTTCAAGAGTGATTCAAGATATTTACCGAAAAAATGAGAGAGATGTTGCATCTACAATTGAAGGGTAAAAGGCCTATGGATTATGTAAGATGAGAACCCTCTTTCAATAGTTATGAGGGTTTTGCTTACAAGGAAATGTTGTAGGTGGTTTGGGATGAATATTCAGAGGATGAAAATGATGTGCCCATGATTTGTTGGGGTGTGTATCCTATTGAAGATAAGGTTGAAGAGGAATATATGCCCCACAAGGTTGTGGAAGAAGAGGTTGTTACGTAATAAAATAACCTTGAAATCCCAATTCCTATAGCAAGAGAGTATTGTGTGGAGGGAAAATTCGAGGTAATAGATGATGGCAGTATATATGTCAAGTATGATGTTAAATGGGTGATGAATTAGAGGGCGTCCAAGGTGTTAGGTGTGTGTGGAAACACTAGAATGACAACATGATTTTTCATGACAATGGGGAGTTAGAGTTAGTGCAAAAGAAGGCACATATGCAAACCATTTTGACATGCCCCATACAAGTTTGAACAAGGTTATGGGCATGGATGGACCTTTTCCTATTATGTATTTTCTTCGGATATATCAAACATGGAGCAAGGAGGAGTGAAATATTGCATGATGGCTATGGAAATTGCAGAATTGGAATGATGGAGCATGCATTGGAAAGCATGGAAACCAAAATTGACCAGGAGGAACAAATTCCCCTTTTATCTTCACATGCTTTATACCTAATTTTTCTTTAGCTAACTTGGAGTTAGATTATTGATTATGGACCTATTATCCCCATTTTGTGGATAAATAAGGAGATTATGCCTCGAGGCCCTCATGTTGTAGATATGGACTACCAGGAGACTACATGACCAACAATATCCTTTTGCATAGATGGAAAACCCACTCACCACCATAGATGGTCACAGTTTTGCAAATGGCATCCACCACACCAGCTGGCTTCCAGAAGGTAGTGGGCCTTGCTCCATGAGGTATAAGTCAGTATTATGGTGAGCATCATTTCAATATTTAAGCCATTTGATTATGTTGTATCTTATATTTTCTCTGGATTCCATGATATGTGCTTGAACATTATGCCTTTTTCCCTTCTTCACCTTGGTGGTTGACATTGTTCCGTAGTAAGTGGTTTTCCTTGGGGATGGGTTTGTTACTGGAAACTCCCTTAATGAGCCATGGTACCATTCTCGACCATACTTACCACTTTCCATCATTATTCCCCTCAGTTTCCTTATCTCTTGGGATTTTAGGGTGTATTGACCCAAGAAGGGGTTGTCCCTCACTCTATGGGAAGAAGGGGCTAAAGGCCCATAGGGGTTGGTGTTGGGTAAAAGATAAAAGCCTTATATAAACCTTCCATATGCTTTTCCCAGGGGTCACCCAAGAAAGTAATGAAAATATTATCTTTGAATAAAGGGGACCCATAATGTAATAAAATTCTTAAAAGGTTAGTTGAAGGATATGATGTCTCATCACAAGCCAACCTATCATGTTCATGGCTATCTAGTGGTATTACATTGTCATCATCTAGCCACCAAACTAGGGAAATGGCTCTTAGTTGCATGGCTGAGAGAAAGGGGATCTCATTAGGAGCCAACCTTCTAATTTCCATTAGGTATTTGTGGGTGGAATTTCCACCACCTGGTCACCATGCTAAGGAAATGACCTTCAATCTCTCCTTATGCTATTTTAAAATATGCTATTTTAAAATAAATTAAAGAAAGAAAGATGAAATGCAATTGATAGGCTTGGAAAAGGTGCATTGCGAATGAAGGTACCACACACTCTCTACAAAGGAACCCATGAATGAGACACTACAACCCCTTGTATGTCATGAGCCCTATGCCCATTGAGTCTTGATCCCTACCACCTCATCCACTTTGCATGGCTTAGAGAGGGATATCTTGGAAGTTCTCCTTGACCTAGGGTAAGACTTACCAAATAGGACACCTTGTCAACCCTCCCATACTTAAGCTTGACAAGTCACATAATGTCTTTGAGCTACTAATTGTTTGATATAATGATGTTTGATGCACATACTTAGATGAATTATTTATTGTTTTGATCCACTTATCATGATGTTATGACTTGAGATCCTTGGAGGGCATGTTCATTTGTCTTTGCAGGACCTAGTTGGTGGACAATTTTGGGAGAACAAGCCTAGCTTGGGCTTCCATGGGGATACAAGCCCACATGTTGGATGCATGGTCCCACATTCCAAATGAGAGAAAGATGACTTGGACAACCTTGATGATGATTTGGACAACCTATCCCACCCGTTTCTTTCCAAATGATTTTCCCAGGAGGGGAAAAATGTCCCATTTTTTAGCTTGACGTCATGATCTTGGGGGCTAGGGCATGGTGGTGAGGTGCCACTCTTTGACACATGGACATTTGGTGAGGAGAAGGGTCTTCACCATGATATGACTGCCTAGATGCTTGGCACATGGCCTTTGGAGGCCCATCCATGCTTCTCCAACACCAACGACTTCCTCAAAGTGGCAAAACGTCCCCTAAAGGGTGACGTCCTCCTAAATTAGGGTTTAATTTGTGCAAAAAGTGAAATTTTAAGTGAATTGTTTAATATTACTTTGTTAAGGGGGAATGATTAGGGTTTTTGACCCCTAATTTTTTGTTTTACTCCTTATTTTGTGGACAAGCTATGTTACCTAAATTTTGTATAAATAGAGATCATAAGATCTCATTTTAATCATAACTCTCCCTCTTGTGGGAGACTTTGGTCTGAAATTTTCTCCCCCCTTGGCTCTTTTATCTCTTGTGCACTTGTTTATGGCTATGTTATGAATGGTTGATGGAGGAAGGTCTAGCGCTAGCTTTGGATGATGCTTTCTAGCTCTTATGGTGAATTGTCTTAGCATTTTTCTTTATCTTGGTATGGTTTTTTACTCTCTTGCTATTACTTTATTCAAGTAAAGTAGTGTTATGATAGGAGCTAGGTGGGAAGTATAAGGGAATACACCCCCACCATAGCCTTCATCATTTTTGGTTTCTTCATCTCATTGATTAAGGGTTTGCTAAGAGAAGTATAAGGGCATACACCCTCTTAGCTTAAACCCTAGCTTAGAGAAACTTGCCTTGGGAAGTAAAAGGGCTTACACCCACAAGGAGGTAGCTTCTCTAAGCTTCTTTTGACTCCATTAACCCAATAGTAAAGGCACTAGTCATTGATTTGCTGCATTGGAGAAATAAAATATTGCATTGGGAAACATGATTTTCGATCATTTTTACTTCTTGCAAAATGGATTGTTTTCCTTGTGCCTTGGGCACCTCACAGCCACTAGGGCGTCCCCATCTAGGGGGTACTTATTTCTGTTGTTACAAAATTGCATCTTCAGCCATTAGGGCTGTAGAAACCCTAACTTACTTGCTTTAATAACTCTCTTATCAACCATTGGAATTTGCTCAAAGTTTGCAAACTTACTCTCCTTGGCCTAGCGCGCTTTTTGGCAAAGTTTGAGGGGATTTCAGTGGATGATTTTCTTGCTGTAATATGTTGAATGTTACATCCATAAGGATGGTATAACTTGCTGTAGACTAGTGTTTACAACAAACTTATCTTTTGTGATAGAATATTGGTTTTTCATCTTGAGTTTAGCTAGTCTTTCTCTTGTATTTTCTACTTGATCTCCAACACTTATTGAGCAGCTTCTAGTACCATTTTCTTGTTGATATATACTTTTATTTACTGCTGCAAATTAGGGAAAACAAGATTAACTTTCTGATCCAACTAACATCTATCATTGCAAGGTGTGTTTTCTTGTATCTCGGGCAGGTACAAACATCCAGAGAAGTACTATATATGTGGGGCAGCTATTACTTGACCTTGCAAGTCATATATCCCTACCTTTCATTCCATTTAGACTTGAAATCTAGGAGCTTCATTTCCACTTCCCTCCATCTCCATCTCAATCCCCCTAGGGTCACCGAGATTGCCTCCCTAGAGTGACCTAGTCACCCTTGAAGTGTGGGACCTACATCAGGGTGAAATTGGGTGTAGGATTCCCAAGTTGTAGCACTTGTTTCATGCTTGGGTCAGACTTTTCCCAACCTAAAAATTGCGCTATAACAATACCTACATTTTTTGTTTTGACCAGGGGTTGGATCAACTTCACCTGTTGTTACAAGTAAAATATGGAAACCATTTTGGGTGAAAAATGGTTTTGGGGTTCTTCCTATTTGACCCTCAAACCCTAGCATCCTTGTTTTGATGCATGTTTTGAGGTGGAGTACACTAGTATTTGTAACATCCCCATTATAATCCCTAGTTTAATTCATGCTTATGTGGATATAATATGTGGCTATGACCAAGCGATGTAATATGTGAATTGTATTTCAATGTTTTAATAATAAAAATGTGATGCCAATTGCTAAGGGGACATGGCCAAGAAATGGGGGCTGAATTAATCCACAAGAGAGGAAAGTGTCTAGAATAATGGCCAAGAGAGGTTAAAGGGGGAATTACCCATGTATATCAATTTAACCCATTTTCCTAAACTTGCCAATTGTATATGAACCCTCCAATTTCTGATTGAGTGTTCCCAAATCCAATCATTGAATACATGTAAGAGGGTGGGTACAAGTGGACACATAATTCTGATTGAGTGTTCCCAAAGAAAATCATTGAATACATGTAAGAGGGTGGGTGTGAGTAGTCACATCCAAAAGTTATTGGCCACATGGGGGTTGAGTACAATCAACTTGGGGAAAAATGTGAGTCAAGAAAGACAAGCCACAAGAGAGGAAATTTGTATGATTTGGGGACAATAGAAGTTTTGAGGAAGTCAAGATTTGTGCATGGAAAAGGAGAGAGAGAAAGAAAGAGAGCTTGGAGCTGGTGCAACCATGGAGGGTGAATTATGGAGTGTAACTAGAGTGAATTAGAGCTATGGAAAACTAAAGAGCCAGGTTGTCAGGTCTAAAGAGTGAACTCCTGTGTGAGTTGCACTAAATAACAAGTGTTGTTGTTGGTTTGCTGATAGTTTTCCTAGCAGCAAGTTCCCTTGAGTTCCCAGTTGATACATTCCTAGTTACATGTGCCAGATAAACCCCGATATATAAATGACACATTCCTTGGGCTATCCCTGATAAAACGATGGTGAATCCCTTGGGTAAACCATCATAAATGAATGGTACATCCCTTGGTTTATCCCGGATAAATGGATGGTACATCCCTTGGGTGATCCCTGATAAATGAATGGTGCATTCCTTGGGTTGGGCAGGTCAAGAGGAAGATAGATGGTGGAAATATCAGGATAGCTCTAGGAGAATATTAGTTGGGTTATGAACTTTATGAGTTGTGAGTGGACTGTGAGAGACCACCCTCTTTTTTGGATTACTAGCCTCAACTCAGGGGTGACTGGCTGTTGATATTTAGAAAAATCAGTCTATGGTTGGGTGGAACATTCGTCCCAAGTAGGTGGTTGAACAATTATTGCTTAAAGATAAGTATTTTATCTTGTACTGAGTTATTTACATGTGCTATTGTTGTGCATGAACTCTGCGTGAATGAGAATGAATTATATGTTGTTGTAATGAATGATTTAGTTGTATTTCATGTCAATTATTAACATGATTTATATGTATCTGTTTTATGGTTATAGACAATAGATAAATCTATTATAAATGTGCAGTTGTAAGCCACAAGAAATCAACTAACAGTAAAATAATTTATTTAATTAGTAGAAGTTTCATTTTTATCTGTATTCCACGTGTAATTATGATTATATAGAGGCTAGGTACGTTACAAAGTGGTATCCGAGCTGATAATGAGATTTTTTGCATGACGTGGCCCAACCTGGGTCTCTGGGTACGTTACAAAGTGGTATCAAATCCCACTTTTCAATGCTAAGCCTGGATGGGCCGAGTTAGAAGAATGCTGAAGCGAAAACTCGCAGAGAAATAATTTCTGGAGTATATCTGCAACTTTTTTATTTAAGTTACTGCACTAAAATTGAGAGGAATTTCAAGGGTAATGTGAAGAATTGAGCCTCTTTGGAAATTTCGAAAATAAGCAAATCAGAAAAATTTGGGTATTTTTCCGTATGATGATGTCGGCATGACATGGAAGCCATGTGTCAGCTAACGTGGTAGAAGAAAGATGTGTACTGCCACAGTGGAAGGTACATGTTGGATGGGATGACAATTGGTGGGTGATGTGGAGCCATGTGGTAGGCTAAGTGTCAGTCCCACGAAACTATAATAAGATCTTGGAAAATGGTTAAGTGTTGAGACTTCTCATATGGACTTAAGTGTTAAGAAGTGGAAAAATGGTTAAGTGTTGAGACTTTTCAAACATACATAGTACTACTATCAAAGACTTCCAATACTTCCAAAAAGATCTGGAACAAAGGAGAAGGAATCTTTTCATACTAAGTTTGAAGCTCTGTGGATCAGGCCATATTAGATTGAAAAGGTTTTTGGTTTCAATTCTTACTTGCTAAAAGATATTAATGGAAAAGTTCAAAAATTGCTTGTGAATGGGAAATACCCTACACATTTCATTGCTTTATTCAAATACCCCCCTTTGTACATACACCTTATTTTCTATCCAGGCTCTCTATATATTTTTCATGCATATCGCCTTTCCTTTTTTTTATTTTTCTTTCTTTCCATTTTTCCTTATTTTATTTTTTACACCATTTCCCAATGGACAAACCTCTCTAGATTCTCAACAACCCGTAGCGGGTTATTGTCCCACAGTTGGAGCCGAATGTTGACCAACATTTGTTGATCAAAGTTCAAGTATTTTGGTCATACTTTCTCTGTTGTATATCCCACACTTGGTCATTTTTGCAAAATGCGGGTTGCGAGAAACACCATCATAAGTCATCTCAAGACTGTACCTCCATAACTCACAAGTATCCATCATCAAAACTTAGTCATTTTTCTCATTTTTTTGTCACCCTTTCTTCACTTTTTACACTTAGCCAATTCCTTAATTGTGGGATTCTTGTAGCTAGAGTAAGAACTATCTGAAAAGTCTACAAACCCGCAACCCACACTTCTGCCTACTCCAAAATGACCCTCACACTTTTGCATTACACAAAATGGACTGTTGTAATACTTACTTTATTTATTGATTGTAGATGTGGGTTTCCCCCCATCATCTCCCCTTTCATCTCCTGCATCCTGCAACCCACAAACCAACATTCACCATAATGCCCCTTGCATCACTCACTTTACGCTTCCATACTTAACCATTTTTCATTCACCTTGATAAATATTCACACTCCTCGAGAACATTTATGATCCCATCACCACATCATCTAGCACACATTACGAATTAATGTTATTAAATAACATGATTCTCGTAAAACACCTACCTTAAATCCAAATCAAATCATGCAATTAACATTTTCGAACTAAGTTCTAAATCATCTGATATCAAGGAAATATGTGGAGAATTTAGTAAGATATTAAATCCATACTGTGAAATTCTTACTTTGACAGAACCACGACCTATTCACTCAAAGTAATATTTTCCAAGTGTGTCAAATAAGAAAAGAGAATTGTATTGTGGAGACACTGTCAACACTCTAGGGCCAGAGTACCGTGAATTCGAGTGGTTCGAAGCATTCAAGTGGTATTCGGGGATTTAATCTCAAGAAAGGAGTTCAAACAAAGTTTGGACTTCTAGGATTGCATTGGTTAGTTGTATGCCAGGAGTGTCTGACTTTAAATAATTATTTCTCTGGTGTGCATATAAGTTTAATAATGAGGAAAGAATAATCTAGCTACAAGGAAGGACACTAGTCTCTCTGGCACCTATAGTTTTCAGGAGGATGCTTAGACTTCCATATCCCACCATGACATTTAAAAGCTCTAATTTTTTTTCTTTATTGAAGGTGAACAATGAAGGAAAAAATATCTTGGACAATTTTCTCATAAATCCGGACAATTTTCTCATAAATCCGTAAGATTATTCTAGAATCTTTTCCCGAATATAGGTATGTTTACTCAAATAGCCATATAAAGACCTTGCATGGTTTTTTTCGATAATTATTGGACAATATTCCATGACCACTATCTCGAGATATGTTTTGTATGTTCTTCACCACTCTATTATTAAAGATGTCATGTTCAACTAGGATCATATGATTTTGAGCTAAGTTTCCTTTCAACTAGGAAACTTTCAAAAGACCAACAAATTCTTTATGACTTCTTATTTGGTTTATGCAAGATCCTATTGTCACATATTTGAAGACTTTCCATGAGAAAGGAATGTAGATTTCATAAGGATCCAATGTAGTTCTAGTATCCAAAACTATAGAAGCATAAAGTCCCATACCATTTTTATGAGGTACATAATTCCTTTCTATCTACCTTCAAGAAGTTGACCATCCTTCTTTGTAACCATCAATGCTTGTGAAGAGAAAGAACTTTGGCTAGGTTGAATGATGCTTTCTTCTAACATTTCTTGGATCATACGCTCAATCTCACTCTTATGTGCATATGGATACCTATAAAGCCTAATGTTAGGTGGTACACTTCCTGGTTTCAAATGAATAGCATGGTCATGATATTGAGCAAGTGGAAGACCCATAGGCATCTCTTCAGATAACTTGGAATGGTCATTGATAGCTATTTGGAGATCCAATGGAGCAAAGGATATATATGTTTGAACATCTAGTGAGCACAATTGTGCAATTACACCATGGTGTCCCTTTTTGAGTAGTTTTTTCATGCTATTAGAGCTTATCACCTTAAAGGTTTTCCCTTGGATACCTATAAGTTCAATTTCCTTTCCTTCTGAGGAAAATCTCATGAAAAGATCTTGAAAATTAAGGGCCATTATTCCCAGTGATTATGACCATTGGACCCCTAACACAACATCAACACCACCCATTTGGATGGAAATCATGATACTATTCAAAATATACTCCCCCGTATTGATCTTAATACTATGGCACTTCCCAGAACAATTTATCGTACCTCCATCTACAATCGTTACTTGAAACTTTGGTGCTAGAAATACAAAACAATTGAGATATTGTTTTAATTTGTAATGAATGAAGTTATGGGTACTACTAGATTCAATCAACAGTGTTACCTTTTTATTTTTGATGTATCCTTGTATATTGAGGGTTTGTGGAGTACTAATGTCGACCAATGCATGAAAATATATTATTGGAGCAGTCTCTCCTAAAAATCTATATCTTGTGATGGTTCTAGTTATTAATCTTCTTCATCTTCATAGTCTATGTAGAATAGTTTATTGTCACCACATTTATGCCCCTTACTATACTTTCTTTTACAATTGAAACACATTCCCTTTTCTCTTCTTTCGTCCATTTGTTGAGGTTTCATCCTTGTCAGTTGAGGTACAAATGTCTTGTGACCCTTGAAACGATTTCTATTTCATGTGTATGGTCCAATGGTAGACTTGTGTATACCTTTATTCTTGGCTTGAATATGACAAGCAAATTCCATAGCATCCATAATATTTCCAGGATGTTTTAGGAAAAACTCATGTTTAATGTCTTCTTTTAATCCTCCCATGTAAGCTTCTAACAAATGTTCATCACTTATGTCATCCACCCTTGTGGCCAATACCTAAAATTATGAATTATAATCTTCAATATCAACTAAGTGCTTAATTATTGTCAATTGAATGAAGTAGTCATGTTCCCACACTTTCCCATCTTGTGCTTCTATGTCTCTTGTAAAAAATCCCAAGTACAATGATAAGAAGGAGGCTTCCTTTTAACTACCTATTGGTACCATTGATATTGTTTTATCTCAAATTTGAAAGTTGATATGATAATCCTTTTCTTATCATCCATAACATTATGCACTTCAAAATATTTCTCTATTTTATTCACCTAGGTAAATACCTTTGTTCCATCAAACTTCCTTAATTCAACCTTGGGAAGGTTCAATTATTTTGAAGACCATCCATAAGTAACTCTATTATTGGAGTTAAATCCCCCTAGTAAATTCTTATTATTGGAAAGTTATTAAACTTGCATACTACCTTTATTGTCATGAGTCACTTCAGACATCTTATCAATTTTAGGGAGCCTCCCATTTAAGGCTTCAAAAATATTCTATTCCATATGTTCCAACTTTCCATCCATTTTTTGTTCCAACTATTCCATCATTCTTTTCATCCGTTCCTTATTTTCCTCCATCATTCTTTTCATTTGTTCCTTATTTTCCTCCATCTTTCTTTCCATTTATGCTTGAGTATTCATCAAATAAAAAAAAATTCATTGACCTATCACTCAATTCGTTTATTTGATTGTTCAATTTAGGTAGTTGGTTTTGTATCTCCTCATTTTCTTCATGATTCATGGAGGAGCTTTCTGGAAGTTTAATTGGTGAATTAATTTTTGAATCTTTCTTTGGAGCTAGGGAAAAAGGTTACTAGGTCCTAAGGACAAGGGAGTGTCAGGTGATATAGATTTTGATATATGTGTGAGGTCCAACAATAGTACTCAACCCAATATATCATGGAACTAACTAAGGAGGCTCAATCGTGCCCTTAGTTGTACTACTCAACTACCCAGGTACTAGAGAGTGTTCTCTTTGAGTGTTGTTCTCTGTTTACTATAGCAACAAGATGACCGAATATCTTATCTAAGGTTAGTTTCAAGTATACCTAGGGGAATTCCTATATACCCAAAGGTACGTGGAAGTGAGCTTCCATCTACAAGTTTTTTCAAATGTGGTACTACTTGAAGGGGTACCAACAAGGGTTACAAAGGTTTCCAACTAGGTGAAACAATGTGTATTGAGTAACTACACAAAACCTTTTGTATTCCCTACATGTATTCTTCCCCAATTTCAATTTTAACCACTAAACAATAGATCCTGTGTTATTTAAAGATGTTGGAACACATCTCTATATTTTTTTTTAAATGAGCTTGTTAACCATGGAAAAATCTCTTAAAATCACTAGAAAATAACTTGTGCAAAAAACCTAACTTCCACAATCAATATATCATAAAATATAATGATTCAAAATATAAAATGTTTTTCCACATGTACTTACAGTAACTTAACTATTTCAAATCATTATTCTGAAAAAATTAGAGTATGAAACTTCACTAGAAAAAAATTACAGTGAAAATGCCAAGATAACTAATTCCATGATTAGTCACAAACCTTGTCTTCCATGGACTATATATCCAAAAGTATAGAGAATCATAACTTGAAACTTTTAACACTTGTACTATTACATGTCTCCTCAATTTGCAAAAAATTCACTATTTGAAAACTCCTCAAAAAAAGGTTATAGAGAAAATCCCAAGATGACTTGTTTAAAATTGAATTCAGGATGAGCCAAAAACCTTATCTTCCATAGGATATATATCCAAAAGTATAACAACCCAAAACCTGAAAATATTACTAGAGGTACTATGATATGTATCCTAAGTAACCATGAAATTTCACCATATGAAGCATCCCTTTACAAAATTTATATAAAAAATTCCAATATGACTCGCTTGAAGCAACAAAACCCTAGGATCGATGCTCTAATGCCAAATGTTATGATCCAACGCCTTAAAAATAAAATAATAAAGTCAATGAATACAATGTACTTCGAGGGGGAAGCCTCCGTTTACAATATATCCAATTTATAAGACACAATGAGATAAGATGAGATCCTCCTAAGACTAGGTCTCCTTGTTATATATATGGTAGATAAATGGTACAATTATAATGAAATGCTACAATGAAGGGATCTAGCCTACATAAAAATATGACACTAGAAACGTAATAATTCAATATACTTAAAATGTGGCTTTGTCTAGGGCTTAACATAGTGCAGCAAAATTTGCAAGGTTCAAACCATTATCCTTGTACAATGCCTCATATAATATTCTCACAAAGATTAATGTAAATATGTTGATTTCTTTGCTTCCAAGTCTAATCTCAGAGGAGCGAGGATGATTTCTTCCATGTCTAATATCATAGGAGAAAGGAGGCTTGATTATAGGTATAATCTTGGAGGAGTAAGGAGGATTTGTAAAACAACCATAGAAAATTGACAATTCCATTTTTATTTAGGAGGCCATACACTCCACTTATACCAATAAAGAGAGATGCACAATAATAAATATTGACATTGAAAATTCCTTTGATAGGGTAAGGAACCAATTACTTTTCAAAGTTTTCAAAAAATATAGCCTCAAAGAATAGTTATTTGTATGGATTAAGGCTTTTATAAGAGTCCATGGATTACATGATTGCTAAATGGATGATTTCCCACATTCTTTCAAGGATATTGGGGATTGAGGTAGGGTTTCCCACTATCTCCCATATTATACATTATGATGGTGGAACTGGTTAGAAGATGGTTGGAAAAATAAAGGAAAAATAAAACTCTTCTAGGGGTTAAAATAGTGAAAGGTGTCGAAGAAATCAACTACACTCAATTTTCATAAGACACCCTTCTTCTAGGAGGATCATCAATGATAATATCCCAAAGGATTGAGAAAACTTTAAATAACTATCTAAATGGTTGAGGGGGTAGAATCAATAAATCCAAAAGTATCACATGTGGATGGAATGATTCCCATCAAACCCTACATCAAATATCTAAGGTCCTCAAATTATATTTACACTTCGACTGGAATAACTTCATGTACCTAGGCATCCCAGTCATGCTCACCCACCTCAAAACTTTAGACTAGATGCCAATTCTTCACAAGATTAAGAACACAATGTCTAGTTGGAAGTTTCAATGGCTTAATCCCTTAGACATGGTAGTTCTAATTAGGTTGGTCCTATTAGCTATCCCAATTATTTTGATATCTCCCTCATGGCCTTGATAGAAATAATTAAAATGGTTGGGAAAGAAATTAGAAGATTTATGTGGAAGTGTGGAAAATCCAAAAACTAAAAAATTAATATGGTATACTAGAATATCTTGAGAGCACCTTATGATAGGGGTGATTGGAAATAAGATACCTCAAGTCAATGTACCAAGAATTGGGATCCATTATATTATGAAGATGTGTATATCGGGAAAACCAAAGTGGTGGAAAGAGGTCTTACAAAGAAAATATTTAAGAAGAGGAAGAATTTGGAGCTTGGATGATAACAAAACACTCTGACATTTGGTGATTATGTAAGGTATGTGCTCCAATTATTCGAGACCATTTATCTTGGGTCCTTGAAATAGGAAACTAATTATAATTTGGGAAGATAGAATCATACGTTCATCCCCATTGATCCAAGACTCTTTGGCTTATCGTCTTGAGATATATCTAGATTGATAAGGTGGAATGGGTGAAGAAAATACAACCTCTAGAATAAATAAAGGCTCAATAACAAGTGGCCTTTTGGATATTGAAAGGATCATCACACATGGATGTCTCAACTAAATATTCAAGAGGATGGGGCCCTACTATTAATAGTTACATTGTGAACCACAACTACTCTCACAAATTAGCCAACCAAGATTTTCCACTACCATTGACAATATGACATCAAATATAGGGAGGGGATTATCTTTCAAAATTAGATTCTTTGTATATATTATAGCTCACAATAAAGTTTTAAATGCTAAAAATATTCATAAACAAGGGATCCAAGGGCCCTCTTGACGCTATCTATGTTTGGAAACAACACAAATGGCCTAACACTTGTTCTTGGAATGTGCCTTCTCTAAGAAGGTATGGGATATTTCCTTTGAGAAATTGGGAACTAAAATTTTTCCACTCCAAGACTAGAGATATATAAGGTTGACTTAGAAATCATTATACCCTAGTAATATGATGCAAAACAAATTCCTAAATAAAGTCTAAATTGCAATGCCCAAATACGTGTTTTAGAAGATTCGTCTAACATAGAACTAGGCCATATTAAAGTAGGAAAACACTAATCAAAGTAAAATCTCTAGCCAAATTTGAGCCCTATTGCATGAGACAATTTGATCCAATGGGCTAGGCTCAATTTACTTTCCAAGCTACAACATAAAAGAAAATATTCAAATCATAGAGCTAATCCAAGATCAACCAAAGAAAAGTAAAGATCAAATTTGCAAACAAAGCCAAACAAAAAAATGTCAACTTTGATTGGGGTATTCAGACTTCCAGAAGTGGTAATCATTGTGAATATACAATATTATACTATTTAATGGTTATTTGAAAGGAAACCCAAGTGATAGAGGGGTGAGGGAGTCATTTTTGGCCTTGAGAGAAACAAAGAAACAAAATTCACATGGGGCATTGGGATTTAAAAAATAATGAGGTGAAAGCCTAAGAGTTTTTTAACGAAATGCTAATTTTAAAGGACAAAGGGGTACATGTGGTTATAGTGGTATGAGATGAAATAATAATCCTAAGAGCTATCCATTGAAAAAGTTTCCTAGTGAACTTCAACCTAGAAACACTAGTGTAAAGGATTTTATCATAGGCCCATGACTTCAAAAAGGTTGAATTCCATCACTTCCTATGAAGGAAAAGTTCACTCACAAAAGACTAAGAAAACAAAGGCATTATAATTCATATGGGTGTATGTAAAGTATATGGAAGATCACTATCCAACTCCCCCCATGATGTGTTTGGGGACAATTGTGAGACCACAACAAGCCCTCACTTGGCATACCATGCAAATTTGAATATATGGAAAGTTCTTACATAGGTAGCATCATCTTCATTGTTATCTTGCATGGATTGTGTAGGTAATTATGAGGCATACAAGGACATGTGAGAGATGAGAGAAGGACCAAGAACCAAATTCCTCGGCCATCATGTAGTAAGGAAATGTTGTTGGGATATATAATGGATGCCAATATTGAAACCCCATATCGTTATGTCCTTCATAGCCATGGCTCTTTTCAAATTGGAATCAATTTATTCTCTTTTTGGAGAGAATATCTTCATCCCTATTCATTCTACACTTTCTTTGCAGGGCCATCCAACTTGAGAGAATTAACCCCACTCATTCTTTGATTTTTCCCTTACCTTTTGCTAAAAACAATTATGGGAGGAAGCCATTTCTTGATATGTAGTCCAATTATGCCCCACCTTGACTCAAATCCCTATGAATTCCATGCCCCTATGTAGTGTGATATAGATGGAAAGAAATGCGTAATCCACCTCCCTACAACTTCGATGAAGCTTCGACAAATACCATAGATACCTTGTTTGTGGAATGGACCAACCTCAAATGCATGGGAGATGTCTATTGGAATGAATGATGAATATTGAATAGTGTCCATAATGAAATCTCATAGAGAAACACCTTATTGAATACAAATATAACATGAGCTTACTCATAATAGGTTAAGAATGTGAATAGGAAAAAAATTGATATATTTATTGTTATATTATGTTATGATATTAATTAAATTTATAATATTTATGGTTAGTGGTGATATATATATATATATATATATATATATATTATTTTTAATTTATTTGGTTGAACCATATGTTGAAGGTAGGGAGGTTTTAGGTTATATGTTTAAATTTAGTCAAGTCCCTTGGTTACCAACTATTAATTTGGATTCTTATTTGGGGGAAGAGGGGAGATCATCTAAGGTTTTTAAACAATAATTAAGGGTTAACTTAATTGATTGGACCATAAAATCAAGACACATTGCTCATTGGAAGGATATAATAAGGGAATACATTTCACTTGTTATTTGGCATATGTGTACCCTTCCATACGAAAAGGGGCTCAGACTAACAAATATTTGAACATAAGGGCTCATTTTGGAAACAATAGCATCAAGTAGGGATGAACCATGGAAAATATTAATTAGTCATAGAGTAGTTACTTCAATGTAGTTTGTGTAAACGGATATGTTTTGGAGTTTCAAGTTCAAATCGAATCACTCCCTTGATTTAATGGTAGTTGAATTATCCTCAATCCAAATACTAAAAGAAAAAGATGTAATTTGATTGCTAAAGTCTATGGAGGTATACAGACCCTGACCTTCAAATCGAATCACTCCCTTGATTTAATTGGTAGTTTAATTATCCTCAATCCAAATATTACAAGAAAAATATGCGATTTGAATGAAAAGTCTATGGAGGTATACATACCCTACCCTTTAAATCGAATCACTCCCTTGATTTAATTAAAGATGTGATTTGACTGCTAAATTCTACAGAGGTATACATACCCTATCCCCCTTCTAGATTCAAACCTATGACCTCCAAAGATGAAACACATGTTTAACCATTAGGCCCACTCAAGTTGTGTGTGTGTGTCTACACACACACACACACACACACACACACACATTATGATTGCAATTTATCCAAATTCTCCCCAAAAAACAAAAGTTTAAAAAAGATTAAAACATTTTTCTCTCTCTTAGATTATACAAGGTAAGGGTAATTCTTCCACCATCAAGACTGCTACCCAGGATGCTACTAAAAATTTTGTGAGATAATTTTCAACCAAAGGCCATATTTCCTAGAGTGTGGTGTAACTTTTGTGAAGAACATCACAAGGAAAGAACTTATGAAATCAAGAAAAATGTGAGGGATCAAATTTTTGGCAAACATATACTAACATTGTTGTCTTAGATTGGGCCCCACAGGATGATGTTATGGCAGTTAATACCAGAAATAAATTATATGCCAATAAGGGTAAAGATGATTCTTCCAAGACTACTTCTGTCCCTAGTACATCCACTCAAAATACTAGCTCACAAGATGCCCACCTTTCTGTCGGTCATCAAGTGACTGCTCCTTCTTCAAAATATAACATGTTAAATCAGATGACTAAAATAAATATGATGCTACTCTTTTGGATACGGTAATTGTACCAGAACAACAACAACATCTTAGAGATTCCATGGAAGGTAAAACTTCCAACATAGCCAACTTGACGAAAGATTACAATGAAGGGGAGTCTCATGTAAATAGGATAAGTGTAAATAACTTTAGGAGATCTGTAAATTACCCCCCTTTCTATGTTTCTGTAATTATTTTAGACAAAATATCCCATTGTTGTCTCATTGATGGTGGCTCAGGACCAAGTGTCATGTCAAAGATCATTATGGAAGATTTGGGCCTTTATTGTAAAAAATAAAATGCGAGAAGCATGCTCTCCTATAATAATAAACAATAATCCACGATCGGTGAGATCAAATATGTAACTTTAGTACTTTGCACAAATCCAGAGATACGCACCACCCTTAACATTCAAGTTATTTATATTTCTGTCAGCAACTACTTAATTATTTTGGGAAGAGATTGGAAATCCCTAATAGGTAGTTACTTGTCTTTAGATGGGTCATATCTATCTATCCCTAAGGATGGAAATAATATTATTATTCTCAAATAAGATTGTATCTCACCTTATATTGAGAAAGTTTCTTAGTTAAATCTCAATTATGTTGAGGAGAGCTTGGGTGTTTACTCTATGTTCAGAGAAGAAGATGACGTGCTACGCGAACAATTTGACTATGATGATAGAATGTGGCATATGCACTTTGATGGTGCATGCTCGAGTGAAGGAAATGGAGCTGGTATTATCCTTTACTCACATGTAGGAAAAATTTACAACTTCTCCTTCAAGTTAGAATTCACTTGCGACAAAAACGTTGTTGAGTTTGAAGCCCTATTGTTAGGTATCGAGAATTGTTATAATCTGGGTTGTGGTCATCTTACCGTATTTGGTGATTTTGAGCTTATGGTTAATGTTGCTAGAGAAATTTATAATCCCAATAACAAGCTGATGAAAACGTACACTCAGGTCGTTTGGGCCTTGATTTCAAATATATTATCTTTCAATATCACTCGCATAAAAAAGGAGCTTAACACAATGGCTGACAGGTTGGCAGTTTTTGCTGCTTCTCTTACTCAACAATTATTATCGCAATGACCTGATTTCATTTTTATGTCTCTATATCGTCAACATATATCTGAAAATTTTGGATAATGGCAGGTTTTCAAAAATGATGAGGATATATGTTCTTTCTTATAGAATGAACCTCTTAATCATAAGGAAGTAATTTCTATTGAAGATGATAAGTCTCCTTTAATCCTCTTGAGTGTTCATTTTCAACGAGTGATGTTGGTAAAAAGGAAAATGTTGTAGAAGAGGAGTCAAAAAGGAAAGTTGGAGACATTGTCTCCATGGACATTGGAACCTCAGATGATCCCAAGATTCTTAAAATAGGATCCAAGTGTTCACAAGAGGAAGAAGGAAAATTCATGGACTTATTCCATGAATTCTACGACGTATTTTCTTGGTCGTATGATTATCTTCGTGGTTTTGATCCCGATGTCATCCAACACACCATTCCTATCAAGGGAGGGGAGAAACTAGTAAGGCATAGATAAAGGCCTATAAACCCTACCCTCAAAGATACTATTATAAAGGAAGTTGAAAAATTATTAAAATCTCAAATCATCTTTCCAGTAAAGTATTCTAAATGGGTCTCAAATCTGGTTCCTATACAGAAGAAAACTGGTGAGATTAGGTTATGTATTGACTTTCATGCTTTAAATCGAACTAGTGTGAAAGATAAATTTCCACTTCCTAACATGGAGATGATCCTACAATAGGTATCTAGGCCTCTAATAATGTCCCTACTTGATGATTGTTTTGGGTATAATCAAATTAGAGTCAAGAGGGATAATAAATACAAAACCACATTCACCACCAGATGGGGCACCTTTGCCTACGAATGCATGCCTTTTGTCTTATCTAACACAGGTGACACATTCTAGAGAGATATGTAGATAGATTTCGACGATTTGATTAGTAATATAATTTAAGTTTATCTTGATGACTTAACCGTTTATTCTAAAAACCGGTCAGATCATTTTGGTCATATTAGGAAAGTCTTTCTGCGTTGCAAAAAATTCTGTATGTCATTGAATCCTTCTAAGTCTATTTTCAGAGTTACTCAAGGGAAAATCCTTGGTCATATTGTTTCTTACTGTGGTATTAGTATTGACCCCGATATATTTGTTGCGATTATCAACCTCCCTACTCCTACCTCTAAGAAAAGTGTTCAAGCTTTCATGGGCACCGTTAACTTTGTTAGGAGGTTTGTTCCTAACTTCGTTGTGATGGTTAAGCCCATTCATAATTTGTTGAAGTAGGATAGAACCTTCTCTTGGATTGATGAGGTAGAAAAGGATTTTTTAGGAATCAAGAAGGCAATCAACTTTGCACCAGTTTTAGCCAAGCCTGATTTTAATAAAGACTTCATCATCTATACCAATGCCATAGAAGAGGCAATTTTTTCCATCCTTCTACAAGTTGATGAACAAAATCAAGAAAATCCTATAGCCTATATGAGTCAAAGTTTGTTAGATGACGAGATGAAGTATACTCTAATTGAAAAAAACACTTTCGCCTTGGTAAAAGATATAGGAAAGTTCAGGAATTTCATTTTGGGCAAGCAAACACAGGTAAGAGTCCCTTTTCCTGCGGTCAAGTTTTTGCTTACACAGACTCATATTTTAGTAAAAATTGCTCATTGGCTTGCCAATATTTAGGAACATGATTTAATAATCACCACAACCAAAACTATTAAGGGATGTGATATAGCTCTTCACTTGGCTCAAAACCCTGAACCAGGTGATTCTCTTGAGGATGCCGATAATTCTTTGTTGACACTATTTTGCTTGGAAACTCTTGATATTAATTTAGTTGATCATCCTTGGTACAAGGATATTATCTATTATATTTTTCATCAGAATTTCCCAAGTCTTTTATATTCGCATCAATGTAGAAGGCTGTGCTTGATAGCCCCAAAGTACCTCATCCGAGGAAACATCCTTTATCGTAGATATCTTGATGGGATACTACTAAGATGTATTGATAATAACATAGCCCCAAAAAATTTAAATGAACTTCTTTGATCCACAGATCCTAACCTCCAAATTGGTGGCCATTTTGCAGCGAAGGTTGTTTCTTTAAAGATCACCAATGATGGTTATTTTTGGCCCTTGATGTTTCAATATTCTTTCAATTTCATTTGGGCTTGTGAAAAATGTCAAAATATTTCTGGTAGGGAATAATTTTCATCTATTCCTTTACAACCCGTGTTTCCTTATTTCCCATTGGCTAAATGAGGATTAGATTTCAACAACCCTATTAACCCTCCATCGTCTACAAGACATCTATTCATCTTGACAACAAAAAATTAATTTACCAAGTGGACTAAAGTTGGCCCTCTTAAAAATGCAAAGGATGAGCAGATGATCAACTTAGAATCTAATATCTTCGCACGCTTTGGTGTTATAGCGAGATTTTCCTCACCCCATGCAACTTTCTCAGAATGCCTTTTTCATTTCCCTATGCAGACTTGAAGTCCCTTTTTGTAGTTCCCAGAGCTAAAAATTGTATTTTTCCACATATACGCGCCCTAACAGCTATACAACATGTGTATACGTAGGTTGCACCATTACAACCCGCATACATTTGATTTTGTGCTCAAAATTAAGAAATGGTGTTGGGTTTCCATGTCACGTCATGAGATCCATGATCCTTGACCTTTCATATATTGGAAACATTTCGACTTGGCCCTTCAGTTCCATTTGAAGGCTATAAATGGGCCTTATCCAAGCTGTGGAGAAGAATTCAACTTTGAGAGAAAAGTTACTCTCGATAAATTATTCACTTCATATTGAGTTTTCATCCCTTTATCCTTTTAAGTCTGAACACATTGTTCATCCCCCAAGCTCTTCCTTATTTGATGGATAACCTCATTGTCTCTCTTATATGAGCTTGCCTTTGGTGGAGGATTGAAGTGGTGGAGGCCCAACTGAAATGAACTTAGTTTCTCAGTTCCGAACGTGCCAACATGGAAGTTTGTCATTCATACACTTCTGTTGATTACATTTTAATAGAAATACTCTTTTCTGTCCAATTAATGTCTTGCAAATATTTTAATTGTTATTCCATAGGCGTATTTGTTATTAATATTGATGGATTATGCTATTGTATGTGATAAGTTTATATATTATCACCATATGCTTGTGTATCTTGGTTGTTGAGGACAAGTTGTAGGTGTATTCCTTTGAGTCAAGTTCTCAACATGTTAGCCTCATAATCCTAAAGTTCTATAGTCTATGTATTTTCTAGTATAAATGTTTTTAGAAATTAGTTTATTCTAGTTTGTTAGGATAAGGACACCTAGCTTCTATGTAAATGACACCTATCATACTCATGTGACTATGTGATTGATTTTTCTCTGATTTTTTAGTTTAAAGTTGAGCTATATAAACAAGCTCCTTCTTCACGTGAGGTTAACAAGTTGACTATGAGTCCTCACTTCAAATTGTAATCACTTTTTCCTTATTAACAAAATTACATGTCTGAGGACACTTTGTCAACATAGTATCAAAGCCATGGTGAAATTGTGATGGAAGAGAATTGGTGATGGATTGAGGAAGCAAGGAAGTCTCCACAACATCATCCACGATCTCTTCAAATTCAAGGACAACATTACCAAAGTATTTCTGTTATTAATTCAATAAGGAAAAAGTTATTTTGATTACAACACATGGTTTTTGAAAATTTTGATAAGATAAATCATCATTTTCAGCAGTTAAAAGTTTTTGTATCAGATCTATTATTTTTTTATTCTCATTCAAGATTATTTTCTGATTAGATCTACTTTGTTTAACAAGTAGACTAGTTGTAATCCAAGTAGAGGGCTCTTTTTGTAAAAATTGTTTCAGATCTATGTAAATTTGGCAATTTCTTGTTAAAGAGATATATCTTTTGATAAATCTCAATATCCATGCTTCAATTCTTCAAGATCTATGTAAATTGTTGCAGGTATGTAAAAATCTGACAATCTAGTTTTGTAATTTTTTTTTTTTAAAAATCTAGCTATAGCCATTTTTTTCTTCTTCTTTTATATGAGATCTATACCACCTTTCTTCCTCCATAATCCCACTCATATCAGTTATCTCAACGACTTCTGCAACTGTAGAAATCTGTTTTATGTTTGAATATGGAAAAGGCAATCGATCCACATCGATTCAGATCCAATATCTCTAGTGCAAATGATCTGGGCCCCTGCAAATTTGTGAGTGAGATGTATCATGAAGCATCCAAGAGCCTCATCACAGTGAAAAGTGCCATTATTTAAACTCCGATAAGAAACTGTGAATATTATCATTTAATTTACTAGAAGCGCAATCTCTCCACGTCAATTGCATGTTGTACTCAATGCCCAGTCGCTCCAAATATTCTCTCCAAAATATACTCATCTTCTCATACATTAGAGGAAATGCGCTCTCAATTTATGAACTGGTCCGTTAGGAAGAAGAGAATATTTAGTAGCCATTTTCAGAAACAAACTGCTAGAGATCATGCCCTCCACGATCTGCTTTCCACGTTGTTCTTGGCTAGTAGTCCCGTCAGAAACAAACTGCTAGAGATCACGCCCTCTACAATCCACTTTCCATGTTGTTATTGGATGGTATTCATGTCAAATATGAGGCACACTCTCACACCAGATATCTGAAAATTGCTTCTTGCAGCCTTTCCTGATGGCGGTCCATTCACTCTACAATGAATTATAGAGGGAGAAGTGGAGTTTTGTTGAAATTGGGTGGTTGTCCTGGGCATTGATCGCGGAAGAAAGGAGAACCCTAAAACCTTATCCATCGGTTTCAAGAATTAAAATTAGAAGGTTTGAAATAAGGGTTTCAAGCATTAAAATAGAACAAAGAAGGATCATTCTTCAACATCGATTCACTTATCCATTTATTGAGCGAATCTCTTCAAAAATTCACTCATCGATTTATTCCATTTTTTGCTCCAAAATCATCTCAAAATTCTTTTTGTTAAACGGTTCTCTGGGTTGGGACGAATGGAAGTTTAATGCTGAAATAACTGGTTTCCTTGGTAATGATATTAAAAAGAAACAATGCTTGCATATGAGACAAATTATTCACAACCTTTTAGAAGTTTCTTTTAAGTGGAATACCTAGAGTGACTTGAAGTTTATGCTACAAGGTTTGAAATTTTACATATCATATGCTTTAAAACATTAACATAAAGTACTACTTTATGTAATGTTTTGTTTTTAATATGAGTGGAGTGATAAGGAGGTTTTTGGAACTTTGTATTGAGGAATTTTGCATTGAGGAACTTCAACGGGGGTGTACATATTCCATTTGTAAAAATTACAAGTCTTGTAAAAGGGGTCTAATTTTGAAAGTTTTTTGATTGTAACATTGAATCTCAGAAGTTGAGAAGAGTCAAGTGAAATACTCTCTCAAACTCCATTTCCAATGAGACTTTTAAAGTGTCAAGGCCAAGCCATTGAAGATCGAAGAAATCAGGCAGAAAACAATTTAAAGGAAGATTGACTCTTTATCTTGTAATCTTCATAAATAGTAAAAGAAATCCTAAGGATCTCTCAATCCTCAGGATAGCTTAATTTACTTATCTCATTGTAATATATAAAGGATAGTGAATAATAGAGAGATACCCAAGGAATTTAACCAAACATTTGGATCTCTTAATTGTTGACATTCTATACAACAATCCATTGTAAATGATTTATCAGTTACGGAATTAATGAAAGATTCAAGCATTTTGAACATTTCTGCGTACTGAGTTTTTAGAAGCAGTATCTTCTGAGGACTGTGGGACCAGTCGGAAGGAGTTACTGTCTCATCTGTAATCGTATCAATTTTGTTATAATTCTTTGATTTGAATTTCCTTTCAAAATAATTAGGTAGACTTGATAATATGTTGATCCTTTTATGAATTGGTCATGTTGTTCATTTGCAGAGAATAGATGTTTCATTTGAAGATTGTCAATTGTTGTTCCATTTCCAACTGCTATTAGTTTATCGCTTGTGAATTCCTTTCATTTTCACATACACTGATCCTTTTATCAAATTCACATTTGTTGTTCCTTTTGTTTAATTCACATTTGTTGTTCCTTCTTAAATATTTCATTCATTGTTCCTTTCCAGTAGATTAATTAATCATTGAGAGATTGATTCATTAAGTGTTTTTGCAGATCAAATTACTGTCTCTTGGGTAAATGAATTCAATAAATTGATTAATGCTTTGATTCATGGTGTGTTATTGTTTAGATTACAATTCTGTTGAGTGATTTATTAGTTTCAAAGTTTTTAATGAATGCCTGAAGAACTTGATTATTGCAGTAATTTAGATAGACCGAGATTTTATTTAGCTGAATTATCTACACGATTTAAACCTCTACGACTATCTACATAAACTTTGCTGACATTCTTGAAAGAGAAGATGAATCCTTGGTTGATAAATTAATGTCATACTAAGGTTGTTTTTAGGACATCTTTAGAGCCCAACACAAGCAATGATCAATTGCCAAAGTTTAAGCAGACATCAAATTCAAATTCTCAATAATTAGCACAATATGCAGAGGATCAATATTACTAGGATGATCAATATGAATATGTTTTTTCAGCAGTTCAACAAGAAGATTCATTTGAAAATGATTGGATATTGGGCACAGGTCTACTCAACATATGACTTATCGCAGAGACTATTTTTGGAATTATCAAGATGTTCAATTAAATCCCATTTATTTAGCTGATGATACAACTCATATACCTCAAGGAAAAGGTTTAGTGAAATTATTTCTCCTTGGAATTGGTGAAAAATGGATTTCAAATGTTTGGTATGTACCAACTTTTAAGAAAAAAATGGTATCCTTAGTCAAAATTAGACAAGATGGACATCAAATCGTCATGCAAGAGGGTTTGGTGAATATTAAGTTAGAGAAGGATAGCTTGAAAACAATAGTGACAGGATATGAATATAAGAAGTTACTAAGAATGAATGGGAAAGTTATCCAAAGAAAGAAAGAGTTTGCAACAACAGTGAATTTCAAAATGTCTTCATTCATATTATGGAATTTTCTATTTGCTCACTTAAACTTTGATAGTCTTTTGAAACTTAAGTCCCCATATTTGGTAAAGGGTTTGCCAACTTTCAAGAAATAAAATTCCAAGTGTGAAGCTTGTATTTTTTACAAGCAAAAGCAAGAAGCTTTTCCAACTAGCTCATGGCGAGCAACAACGTATTTGGAGTTGATTCACAGTGATATATGTGGTCCAATGGAATCTTCTTTCGATGGATGCCAATACTTTATATTGTTCATTGATGACTACACTAGAATGACATGGGTGTACTTTTTAAAGGCAAAGTCGGAAGCTTTTGAAAAGTTTGTAAATTTTGAACACATGGTTGAAAATGAAACTAGAGAAAAGGTTGCTTCTTTGAGAACAAATAATGGAGGAGAATTCACTTCAACTGAATTCAATTATTATTGTCGAAACAATGGAATTAAGAGGAAACTGAAAAATTCCTATACTCCACAACATAATGGAGTTACTGAAAGGATGAACAGAACTCTCATGGGCATGGAAAGATCTATGATGCAGTTTAAAGGGTTGAGCACAAAATATTACGCTGAAGCAGTCCATACTACAGTTTATCTCAGAAATTGATCACCTACATAATCTTTAGATGGACAAACACCTTATGAAGATTGGTACGGTTTTAAACCCAAGGTAAATCATCTTAGGGTTTTTGTCTCCACATGTTATGATTTTGTTCCTAAGGAAAAGAGCAATAAATTATAAAATTGAAGTATGAAGTGCACCTTCATTGGATACTTTGATGAAAAGAAAGGGTATAGGTTGCTTTTAGATGGAAAATTCATTTTTAGTAGAGATGTAATTTTTGATGAAACTGAAAGTAACAGTTTAGATGATATTAATCATCTCCTTAGTCGTTTAGAGAAGAAAAACACTAAGGGTAAAGGTAAGTTGAACAAGTCAAAGAAAACATTTTGGTTTGAAAAAGACTTTGTTTCTTCAAAAGACATCTCTTTATCAAAAATTTCTTCTAATTCATCTGATAATGAAACTACAAAAGACTCTTCTGATACTGAATCTTCAAAATAATCTTCTCCAACCTCAGATATTTCAGATGAAAGAAGAGCCTCATTTTTTGAAAATCCTCTTTTCAATAAAAATGGTGATTCAGATCCACAATCCAAGCCAAAGTGGGCCGAACAACTTCTCAAAGATGTTCATTTAGATGAAATTAACAAAACAAGAACTAGGGGATCTTCAAGAGAAGAAGCAATTTTTTCTCATGCTTCCATTGAACCTACTTCTTTTGTTGAAGCAGTTGGACAAAAAGAATGGCAGGAAGCAATGATTAATGAATATGATTCAATGCTTGCAAATGGGACTTGGAACTTAGTTTATTTTCCACATGATGTTAAGTCCATCGGTTGAAAATGGGTTTATCGAGTAAAGTACAAGCCCAATGGTAAAATTGACAAGTACAAAGAAATACTCATTGCTAAAGTTTTTGCTCAACATGAATGAATTGATTATGAAGAAACTTTTGCACCCACAACTAAATGGAATACTATCCGGTTATCAATTTGGCTGCACATATTGGTTGGAAATTACATCAAATAGATGCCAAACGTGCCTTCCTAAATGGTGATATAAAGGAAGATATTTTCATGACTCAACCACAAGGGTTTGAAGCTAAAGGACAAGAACATAAAGTTTGCAAACTTGTGAAGGATTTATATGGCTTGAAACAAGCTCCTCGAGCTTGGTATGCAAAAATGGATGAGTACCTACGAAAGGTGGGGTTTAAGAAAAGTGAATCAGATGATACATTGTATTTTCGAATGCAAGATAAGTACATGGTGATACTTTTACTCTATGTTGATGACTTAATCATAATAGGAAATAATGAAGCTCACATCAAACAAGTTAAGGAAGAACTTAAAGCAGGGTTCAAAATGATTGATTTAGGGACACTTCATTATTATCTTGGAGTTGAAGTATCTCAACATCCTAACCAAATATTCCTTAGTCAAACTAAGTATGCCACTGAATTGTTAAAGAAATTTTGCATGGAATATTGTAAACCTTCTCTTACCCCCATGGAGCAGAAATTGAAACTTTCAAAATTTGAAAGGGAGGAATTGGTAAATAGTACAAAGTACAAGAAATTGGTTGGAAGTCTCATTTATTTGAAAAATACTCTACCATATTTGTCATATTCAGTCAGTATAATTTCAAGGTTTATGTAGGAACCAAGGGAAAGTCACTGGAATTCACAAAAAGGGTACTAAGATACATTCAAGGTACAAAAGATTTTGGTCTTCTCTACAAAAGGAACAAAATTTTTACACTTGTTGGATATTCAGATGTTGATTTTGTAGTTGACATTGATGATAGAACATCCACTTTAGGATATTTAATGAATATGGGTTTAGTAGCAATATCTTGGAATTGAAAAAAGCATAAAACAATTGCCAATTCTTCAGCAGAGGCAGAGTACATTGTTACGAGGAAGATATCTCTATGGCTAGGGTAAACCACAATAGATGGAAATGACTGCATAAATCAACTCTCTTTTCAAGTATGCTATACAAACAAATATGCTAGAAAGACAAGATAAAAGGCCTACCTCGTCCAAATGTTCGATGAAGTCCACCGTTGAGCACTCAACCCAAAGCAATATACTTGCAACTGGTCCTCAACAACCAAGCAAAGAAACCATATGGTGATATTATATCATGTTAGCACATTCAATAGCATAATCCATTAATAAACATGACAAATACGCCCATGGAATAATAATTCAATATATTTGCAAGATATCAATTGGACGGGAAAAGAGTATTTCTATTAATAAATGATCAACATAAGTGAAAATGTTATAGACTTCCATGTCGGCATGGTTCGGAATAGAGAAACTAAGTTCCTTCCAGCTGGGCCTCCACGACTTCAATCCTCCACCAAAGGAAAGCTCATAAGAGAGAAACAATGAGGTTCTCAATTAATAAGGGAAGAGCTTGGGGGATGAACATTGTGTTCAGACTTAAATGAAAAAGGGATGCAGACTGAATATGAAGTAAATAATTTCTCTAGAGTAAATTTGCTCTCAAAGTTGAATTCTTTCTCCTCTTTCCATAGCTCGAAATTGACCAATTTATATCCTTCAAAATGGAACTAAAGGGTCGAGTCAAAATGTTTTCAGTATATAGAAGGCCAAGGATCATAGATTTCCTGTCGTGACATGGAAAATCGACATTAATTTTCATTTTCTGGCACAAATCCTGATGTATGCGGGCTGTAGTGGAGCAACCTACATATACACATGTTGTATAGTAGGCAAGATGCGTACATGTGGAAAAATATTTATTTTTGGCTCTGGATTTTATAAACATGGAAGATAAGTCTGCATGGGGAAATGGTGTTACACATTATTTTGGTCACCCCAATGATCCATTGAAAAACATGTGTTCATGTTCCCGAAAAGAGTCTTTTGCCATGAGGAAAGTGACTGGTTTTCTCCTCTCAAAAACCCTATTAAGGAAGGTTGTCGCAGGCTGCAAAAGGCACAAGGTGTGACGATTCCTAATAGTCGCTCCTTGCTCTAGAGTTGGGCTATGACATCTCCATAGGATGCACTATAGCTAGGGTGAGACGATGTCAAAATCCAAGGAAAAGTCAAACTTTACGAAAGTTCTAGAAGGGGATCTTCTAGAAGATGAGGTGGCGTCCAAATGGTTTGGATATTACCCGCTTCTATGATTTGGTGGGATCATCCTAATCTCTTCAAATCATCTCTCTTTTCCCTATATAAAGAGGGATCTCTCATGGAAAAGGTTAAGAAAGGTTAAGGTTGAATAGGCTAAGAATTGGATGAGGAATTCTACTTCAGCTCATACTTGAGAGCTTCATTTCAGTTCATCAAGTCATTGTGGATATTCTTCATTCAAGGTTGGAGCAAGTGTGTGTGTTGGAGAAAAGGGCCATCGAAAGGGGACCTTGCGACATCAAGGCTTTGGTTATAATCTCCACTTTCATTTTAATATGATACAACGATATATTTCTTTCCCATAAAACTTGTCTTGTTTTATTGTATGATTCCTTGATCATATACATAGGTTCTTTTTGATTTCATTATATTGCTTTCACTTTGGTTGGCTTGTGTTTCCTTGCAGATCCAATATCACAGGAGCACCGTAGTGGAGCTAGGATGGAAATGGTAGGAGGAAGCGACATTTAAACGGTATGTTGTCTATCTCTTATTAAATAGTAAACTCAATAGTTAGATCTTAGGGAAAGCATCATATTCTGTTATGTTTTGTTCTAGATCCATGTGGATTTAGGGAGATATGTTTATGTCCGCATTTACCGATTAATCCCATAACAAAATTGGCGACCATACTGGGGATACAACTTCCTTTTGATTTTTTTCTTCCCATTTTCTTTTATCCTGCCTTATGATTAAACTCACTTTCTGAGTCTATGGGTGATCCATATGGACTCCCTGGGTCTGTAAGTTCAATTAGGTTTTTTGTCTTTCTCCCATTTTTTCTTCATTTACAGAGATTGTCGCACTGCACTATATTGGCAGATTGTGACGACCCTCAAACGTCGAATCTTGCTTGACCATTCCAGTGTGACGACGTCACACTGTTCTCTTCTAGTAGCCCACGACGACCTTTGCTCATTGCACTGTGTCCCATACCCAGCCTGTGACGACTCCTGTAGAATTTGTTGGAGTGAGGCAATTTGTCTTTTACACCCATATTTGTCTTAGTTTCCTGAGGTGAACTTCTTATTCCAGTGTTTGATTGATTCATGAGTTTAAAGCTTGCTCTTGATTGGTTTTCACTGATTGAAAGTCTCTCTTTACATTTTGCAAGTTTTTTTCTTTTGATATTTGTCGCAAGGATATAATCTCTTGATCTTTGATCCGAGTGCTTGTTTGAAAAAGGGTATTTGGTTTGTTTCAAGTTTTTGATTGATTTTACTTTCCATATTGTTTGTTGATTAAGAAACACTTTTTTCTTGCATATGACCAAAGGTTTTCTTGTCTATTTCATTTTTGTCTATATTACGAGTTTGATTTGGGAATTATGTTGAGAATGTCTTGATTTTCTTGGATTACATTTTCCTTTTGTCATCACATCTCTGATTTTGTTTTGAAAAGGAAAAACTGAATTCACTTATTCTTTTTAGTCATCTTTCATAAGAAAATTTTTACATTCGAAATATTTGTTAAAGAGAAGAATTGGAAAATTTTGTAGTTCATGGTTATTTGGAATTGTGTTCATTCGAAATTAAGAAATTGCAATTCGTAGCTTTTTGTACTTCAAAAGAACACCTTTGCCCTACTGTAATTAGAGTTCACTGAATTGAAGGATTTCACATTCATCTCTTCTTGCATTTTATTGGGTCAAGGTCACAACATCATCAGTTTTATTTTCATCTCCCTTTTGAGTAAACAACAACCTCTAAAACAAAACATAAATTTAAAATTTATTTGCAACTTTTTTTTTCTAGGGATTCTTTTCACCAACATTAGCTAGGATAGTGCTTTGGAATAGGTTGTAAGGTACACTCTCCAAAGCATCAAAACACACAATAGTATCTTGTGATAGGGAGAGTTCAAATCCAATTGCTACATTTTTTCCTGGGAAGCCCTTCTCACCCAAGGGTCAAACTTGAGGTCGCATTAAGACTTGCAGAGTTACTCACCCTGATTTGTTGGTCTTGGTGTAGAGATTGCACATATTATCGGGGGTCACTTGAAGGTATACCCATGATTATGTGTGGGATCCTCTCGAGTTTATTTCAGGCTAGATACTCAGCCTTTGCACGTGGATTAGACTGTCGAATGTTTCCCCATGCATCACTATTGTAGTTGGTAACCTTAGTAGCCTATCTCTTTAGGGTCTTTACACAAGGTGGTTGTGGAGGGGCAAGTCTTCACGGTACCTGGAATTGACATTGGCCAAAATCACTCGGACTCCTTGGAGGGTATACCCATGATTATGTGTGGGAGATTACACCAAAGTGTAAGTCCGTTAAGTAGGTCGTCAACGTAGCTTTTACACCTTCTTTATCCTAACCCCATCTTGTCTTGATTTCATGATGTTGGATTTCATCAATAACTAGTGACTTCGAAATAAGGTTTGTTTGCTTGGTTTGATTTCTAGATTTTACTAGTGAGTGTTGTCTATTTTCTCTAGTTGGCCATAGATTTTTTCGTTCTTTACATGGTTCAACCAACATAGGCCTTCGCCGTTCATGTAGGATGCAAGGTCTACCCCTGAAATATCTGGAAGGTTATCTCCCTTTTCTTCCTAACTCACCAAAAGGCTCTCCTAAGGGAGTGGTCAATAACGAAGTAGCTTCTGAAGTTGGAAGCACACACTCTTTGGAAGGGTTTCATATTGTTTCAGAACACTTAGAGGCTTTCCGACTTCCCCCAAATCCGTTATTGTGTATTAGACAAGATGCACATTTTCTCCGGATGAATTCATCGGGAGAAATTGTTGTTGTTGAGAGTATTGGAGTACCTACTCGACCTAACACAGGATCTGGAGTAGAAGATCCATTGTTTCCCAGTGAATCATTTAGAACCCCGACTCACACTGCTGGAGTTGTTAATCCTAGTTCCATCCCTTTGACAGTAAATAATCTTTAAGACAACTTAGGAGTGAGTCTTGATCAACCTATGGCATCATAAATTACTGAGACGTCTATTACCTATACGGTACATTTAGACCATTTTACTGGTACTACCAGTAGTGTCACCTCCATTTTGGACCAATTGTTGGTTGGTTCTCACTCGATTATTCCTCTCCAGATGACCCATTCTATTATGGTCCCACAAGCTACCACGTTTTATACCAAAAATGTGGTTATCACTCAAGCTCCTATTGGAATGCCACTTCCACCTAGACCAAATCCGTCACTTCCCCCTGGGTATAAAGCTTTGAAAACTTCCACTGATATCCCTACCTAGAATCCATCCGGAGGGTCTGGACTTTTTTTTCCTTCTAGGTATAATGCTGCAAGTTAGTTTGTTCCTACACCTGCCCATATTCTCTCTGGGGGGCCTTACGTTCCTCCTCCACCTCTATTAGGAGGATCTCATCATCCTGGCTCTAGTGGCTCCAATCCAATTGGAGGCACTAGTCTTCCCATCACTTCTGGTTTCTAGATTCCTGTTGGATGTCAACCTCAATGATCCAGGTGGATATCAGTGGCCACCCACCTTTTTTGACTGACTCAAAATAGTTTTCTGGCAAATTTGGCAATTTACTATTTTTAGCAGTTTTTAACTTCCGTGGCCATTTTGAGGGCCCAAATGAAGGTTTTTCGAGATCGAGGTTCTCAATGATAGTCGAAGGCATGATTGAGCCCCCAAAATGAATCTCCTCGATGATACCTTTCCAATGAGCTATCATACACCTAAAACATAGATCGTATGCAAACGTTACGACCCCGGGAAGTTGATGTACTAACTTACCCAAACGGGGCCCACATGACTTTTGGCACTTCATCTCCTAGGGTTAGGTTTTTGGATGTCTAGGACTTTTGGCATTCTTGTTTATTGTAAAAATTCCTTCAGAGCCTCATTGTAATCATCATCTTGTGAATGCGAGTAGCCGTCACATCTCTTCTCATAGATAAGCTGCCACCATTCTAGTGAGTCTTTAACTCTGTGTTTTTACAGTCTTTGTACATTTATTTCATTAATAGAAATCGTGTATTACTGTATCTCTGTGTTTATGGTTGCATCTCTGATATATTTCTGTTATATTATTGGATATACACGATATCTCTGTGCATTTCTTTATTATATCTTCGCTCTCATTTCGTGCCGAAAATAATCTGGATCAATGGTATCAGAGCAGGTTGTTCTTGGTCGTTTTTTTTAGTGTATGCTACGATGAGGTCTGAGTATAGCAAGTTGGGTCTCGAGCTTGTCTCTCTTAAGGATGATTTCTATCACACACCCAAGAAACCCTCAATGGAAGAAGAAAATAAAAACGACGGAGCAGACGATCCTATTAGTCTGTTGCTTGAGCAAGCTCTCACGCGACAAAGGGATGAAATGATGGAGAATTTTTCCCACATCCTTCAACGCCTGCCGATAGCAACATGTGCATCTTCATCAAGCAGCCACTTTGGAGGCACCTCACCTTTCAAGGTACAAGTTAATTTTGATATTCTTGTATTTGAAGGACATATAGATGCAGAAGCCCTAGAAAAATGGTTAACTCTTCTAGAAGGTTATTTCTCTGTTCACAATTTTTCCGACAAAGAAAAGATCACCTTCGCACTCCTTAAAGCTCCCCCTCATGTCAAACATTGGTGGGAAACTTACTGGGAGCAAAGTTCCACAGAGGAGTCTGGAATATATGGGGCCGATCCCACTTGGGATTTTTTTGTGGATGCGGTAAAGGAACAGTATTACCCTGTTGATAACTATGAGGACCAGTACATGAGATGGACCACACTGTGGCAAGAGAGGGGCCAAGCAGTTCCAAAGTTCACCAATACCTTCCATACCTTGTGCACCAAGATGGGTATCAAAGACTCTGAGCGACATTTGGTTCTGAAATACCGTGGGGCTCTACACAGATACATCTAGACTGAAATGGATTTTCTGGACATCTCATCAATTGGTGCTACTTATCGATATGTTGTTAAAATTGAGCAAAAATTTAAGCACCAGAACAAATGAGAATTTGGGTCTGCAAATCCGTAACAACCAAAGTATGAAAAAGACGGCCCTAACAAACAGTCTCTCGAAAACCAGTCCAAGACACAGGAAAAGAAGGGTCACGGGAAGACAAAGAAGGACACCGGAAAATGGTGTGATTTCCATAAAATCCCCTGGCACAACACCGATGAATGTCGCTCAAAATAGTCATTAGTCGATGAGATCAAAGACAAGGAGCCAAGCCTTGATTCAGAATCTGATTCTGAAAATACTAGTGAAGGACAGATCATTGACGTAGACCCCACTGCTATTGTCGCGACCGTAGCAATTCAACCAGAAGAACCAACAGATCCTGAAGAGGGGGAGCACCTTTTTCATTCACATATGTGGGTGAAGGGGACCTCGCTTCATTTTATTGTTTATAGTGGAATCTAGAAGAACATCATCTCAGCCGAGGTCGTCAAACAGTTGGGATTGTCGACAACATCACACCCGCAGCCATACAACATCGGGTGGCTTCACCAAGGATGAGATTTTCATGTTAGCCAACAATGTCGATTGTCATATGGCATCCAACCCTTCAAGGATGAGCTATTATGTGATGTTTCCCCACTAGATGTCTATGATGTTCTCTTGGGCCAACCATATATGTGGAAGCGCCACGCTGTTTATGAGTCTCGACCCCGCAATGTCATTGTTTCTCTGGGGGGTCATCTCTACGGAATACCAGAGGTAGTTTCGACTACAGTTCCACCTAAAAATTTCCAAAAGGTAGTATCTCATACTGCAAAATTCAACTTCTTCACAATCTGTTCAAAAGGGGAACAGAAGGACACTACAACCACTACAGCTTTGCCCCAAGCACCTTCTGTCCAACAGAGGCAGGTCGACAAGGTTACAGCAAAGCGCAAATATTCCTTCTACACACCATCCTCTCATGTAGCCTGACTTGTTGAACATCCTTAGAATCAATAGGTTCGTGATAGACTTCCACAAACTGAGCAACGTGACGTCTCCAACAAGGCAAGCAACTCACCAAGATGCAGATTCAACAAACGCTTTTCCCTCTCCCCCGGGAAATCAACGCAATGGAGACCATTTCTTCCTAAGGAGGGAGGATTGATACATGTGGATATTAGTGGCCACCCACCTTTTCCGACTGGCTCAAAACAGTTTTCTGGCAAATTTGGCAATTTACTATGTTTAGCA
>SNQJ01S0012540.1:115064-144504 GCA_010110895.2 Picea sitchensis
ACAATGTTCAAGAGATAACTCAAACCAATACAGATAGTCCTCTCCAAAAGATGTGCCACTCTTCTCCCTCTCTCCAACTGGTAAATTGCAGCTTGCCTCTTAAGAATGAGCAAGCGAGTTGTGTGATAAAGTGAGGCGCTAGACTCTCTATATATACAAGACTGGCACGTGTGAAGGGCCTTCACTGGCAGGGCTGACCTCCCACTCTGGGTGGGTAAACCCACCTTTAATTTATTTCTGGGTCTCAATAATAACTGCTGCGGCCGACTTCTTATTCTGCCTATTACAATTGTCCGTTGACCAATCTGCAAAAGGGGATTTGGTCCTAATACAATTACCAACATGATTAATCCACAATGGGGATTAATCTATGAATAAAATAACAATAATAATAAGAATACTCTTTGCAGTTACATTATTTCAACACGACCACATAGTGATGTCTTCAAGTCTTCTACACAATCCGCCAAGGGTGCAAGTATACATCATGTGAATAAAGGAGTTGAGGTCGAACACAATGAGACATTGTTTGATTACCGGTCATTGATGTATACCATTAACAAATGCGAGACATCCTATCGATAATGAAGGTAGGTATAAAGGGACCGAGTACATTCTTACAAGTGTGAATAAAGGAGCTGGTGTTGAACACCTAAATAATCCATCGATCATGAGACATTGATGTATTCCCGACTATCGATGGTGAGATATCCTACCACTGATGACTGCAAGCCTCAAGGTACTCATAAGACTCTAGGTCATGTTTCCAGAATAAATGGGCTGAATTCGATAGAAGGAGACCCACTGAAGGGAGAGTATTAAGGAATATCTCATCAGTTAACACGAGGTACAAAGCAGGAGATTCATGATTTGGTGGAAATCAGATGAAGAACATATTCACGAACCAACGACCATGTGTGTCTTTTGTGTGTGCCAAGTGTAAGCGGTACATGAAAAAACCCTCCAAATAGTAGCCAATGATGAAAATTGCTGACAAAGGCGAGGAAACCACCAATAAGGATAATGGAATCCAAGACACTACATGAATCCCAATGTGTGAATAGATGTCTTTCTATCGAACACAAGGGAAACCACCCAGTCAACGACCAATGATGAAATGTCGACTGTTGGGTTCAAGGTTACCTACCAATGATGAAAGTAGGGCTAGGGTGCATGATAGAACTACAATATCATGTGATTATGAGACAAAGTAAGGGTATGGCGGACATGCAAAGTCAAGAGTTCTGATGAGTGGTCGAAACAGGTTGATAGAATTCCTTTGAACAAGAGCATGAGACATATGGAGGACTCCGACAACATAGACCCAATGATGAAACCATGAGATGCAGGATGCATCAATGAAATTCTCTATAGGTATTAGAAGAGTAACCAGTCGATAGAGAAGACTCTGTAACAAGATCAACTTCCTAAGGCCATGCTAATCCCAAAATTATGATGATGAATGGACTCAATAACTTTGTGCTCTGTTCAAAGGAGACACGACTGATGCCAATATAAGATAATACTCCCTTCCCGCCCGTCTTTTTTTGTTTTTTCATAGACAAATGAATGTTATGATACAGAGGAGGAAATGAGTGCCGCAAGTAAGAAAAACTAGTTCCAGCAGTGGAACATAACTATGCTCAATGAAAGGAGAAATACATGCAAGAGATGGACACTCGAGGGAATGTTCCCTCCTAGGTATAGGGTGTCAAATTGCGAAGGATATAAACAAGGATTTTCTTGGTTGAGAATGAAAAACTGCTGAGGCAAACAATTTATAACGCAAAGAGAGAATTGACTATAGGCTCAATACTAAAAGCAAGGGCATGAGATGCAATCACAACTTAACGCCAAAAAATGTCCTTTTTTATGTATTTTAGTCTACTTGGTGTGAAAAAGGGATAAATTGTGCCAAATCGACATCTTTTCAAATCCAATTTACGAGTGTGAAAGAGACAAGGTCACTTGGAAATGTTTTCACTTTTTGAAAATGAGTCAGAAAAGAGCTTAACTAAGACTCACGACCTTTCAAGTCCAATTTAACGAGTGTGAAAGGGACAAATCACTCGACAATCTTTTCGATTTTTAAAGATGAGTTGGAAAAGATCTTAAATTAAACTTGTTTGGGAGTCCTTGGGGTATAAGGCCACATGTTTATGAGTGAGAAATGAGGCTCAACATCAAGTCATGTACTAGCTATGAGGGACTCCCGATCTTATGGAAAAAATATCTGCATGGGCACGAAGTGAAGTAAGGGATATAACTAGGGCACCCATGTTTGGTAAATCTCTACCACTTGCTAATGACACGACTTATAACAGATGGAAGGTTCTGTGTTGCAACAAATGGGTTCGTACTTAAGGAGTAAAACATGACAGTTTATAGGATAATGAGAAAATGCATGATGGAATGGATACCTATCTTATATGCTGGGTAACGAAAATACCTTTCCGTGGTGACAAACAACCAACATAATGTTGAAATCTACAAGAATCCCTGGTTAAAACTGCAAAAACCAACTCAATCCACCCTCGTATTAGTCCATTAGGTAAAAAAATGGCTCAAAACTATAAAAAGTGGATAATGTTTTTTTATAAATAGTAACAGAACCAAAAATTACTATACCATTTTGATTTTTTACCCAAATAGTGCAAATTGGACCAAAATACCTCAGGCAATGAAATTAGAAACCGTAAATCAGAAACTGTCTAGACCAGATAAATCTTCTCCTCTTCCTCTTCATTTTCAATGGATTAGATTTTTAATTTAAATTCCAAATTTTTAGTAATTGAGGGCGTAAAATGTGAAAATCCATGTACGCGTGATGTCTCCTATTGGGTCACATATAATATGAGTTATACACGCTTGTGAAAACTGTAGGGCACGTATAGCCAACCCTATACATGACTGTAAGTGAAGTAGGTCGTGTACATGCACACAAACAATGAATTTTAAGGATGTGAACTCAAATTTTAACTTGTCCTTGGCAGGATGGTTCTTGAATGGAGAGAAAGAGAGCACAAGGAGGTCAATGTTGTTGTGGATTGAGATCCGGGGGCCCAAATGGCATTAACGAGATGTTTCTTATATAAAGTTTGGGCACTCAAAGGGATGAGGGCCCAGGTGAGGTTGTTCGAGATGCTTGTGGGTTACTGGAACCCTAAGAGTGAAAGATTCAACCTCGATGGGAAACCATTGAGGATTGAAGTAGAATATATCTACTTTTTGACTAGTCTATCACACTGAGGAGAGGTTGTAAACCTCAAATCATGGGGAGCAGGGAGCGGAATGAAAATAAAGGAGTACATTGACGCCCACTGTGTAGAAGAGACTCCTAAGGTAGGGAGTAAACTCCCTATCTGGGTGATAAACACATTCAGCCTGAAGATTATTGTGCTTGTATTGACCAGGATCACAGGTTCGACCTCATTGCATCAGGCATCGAGGCCGCTCATGTTCTATGAAATGAAGTGTATGAGACCCATAGTATATGATTGGTGTACCTCACTACCGAAAAATATGAAGATCCAGTTGATAGAGTGCAAACATGGGAGTAAGAGGAATTTTGGGTTTTCCTCTATCCTATGCAGTTTATTCTTCGAGCAGGTTCCAGGTTTGGGACCTAGAGTCGAGATTCTTCCGAGAGGACCTTGTGATCCAACCATGGCACGGTGGACCAAGGTAATGAGGCGGTAGGGGGGAGGTAGGGTGCCAACACCCTACAATGAGGATTTATTCTATTGGTGGCAATGATAAGTCATTGCTCTAGATGACTATCCCTATGTAGGGATAGACTTCCGAGGAGATACAGACATGCCAATCCCACCAGGGACTGGCTACGGAAACATAGGTATGTCAAATGTCTTTAAATATTTCATTTTTTTGTATTTTTGTATAGTAGAACAAAAATATTTTTGGATGGTTCTTAAGTACTAACCAGACACTTGTGTAACATAGACGTGGGTCTGCGACGACTGGAGGTATTTCCTCGACATTGACGGAGGAATCTGGAAGATGAGGTAGCAGGAGGAGAAGCCGAGATGGTCCTACAAAAAATGCAGGGAAACCTATCTCATTTGACTCATAGGATCCCCATGGTTGAGGTAGAGGATCTGCCTGAAGCCATGAAACAACATGTGGTTGGTGTACCCAAAGCTTGGGTGCGACTCTTTCAGCGTCTCACAATCGCTGTAGTTTGTTACCATGACACACATCTGGTGCCATAGGTGTAGATGTCGTGGATATTGTAGTGCCGACTGTATATGTGTATTGATGGTATTAACCCCAATTTTGTACTATAAACACCAGTTTTTGAAATATATATAAAATGGATCTTCGGATCTACTTATATTTTACAATGTTTACATTGATGAGATGTTTTCTTTGCTTTAATTATGTGACAAATGCCAATCTAAAACGAAATTAGCATAAGCATCAGATACATGATTAGAACTTCTAGGAATGTGATAATATGTAATAAAATCAAACTGTTGTTCTAAAAGACATACCCGTAGGAATCATCGAAGTAAAGTAGGATCACACATGCAGTAACTATCATTCAACTGACATACTACTAATTGGGAATCCAGGTGAACCTCTAAAGAGAGAATACCATGTGATATAGCATCGCACAAATTTTTTATAATGATGCTATATTCGACCATATTGTTCATGGCTGGCCCTAGGCATACACTACTTGAAGACACCAATAGACCCTCGGGCGAGTAAACCACCCAAGCGGAGGAAGCCAAGTTCTGTGTATGATGACTAGCTCCGTCTGCGAATCCTAAGTAAACCAAAGACTTCGTTGACATATGAAAACAAAGGGAAAACTCGATAAGCAAGATGAAGACAGAAAGAAAGAGAAAAGATGAAAACACTAAATTACATTAGTATATAAAGAGTTCCTCCCAAGACTGGGGCTCAAGCGCAATATCTTTTCAAGTAGAGCCCATTTCTGGGCTTGGCCAACCTATTCCCTTCATAATCTTCTAACTCATGGGCTCCTTTTTCTAAAACACGTTGCATGATATAAGGACTGTGCCACATGGACTTAAACTTGCTTGCCCCCAGTGGTTCTTTGTCTTGATCATACAAGAGGACCAATTCACCCTCGACGTACAACCGAGGACATAAATACTTATCGTATTGGACCTTGACACATATTTTGTTCTCCTCGATAGATGTAGAGGCATCTCGACACTGCTCGTCAAGACTCTCTAGGTGTACAAGGCATCGTTAGAGATCGAAAGTGTTAGGTAGGAGTGCGACTGCCAAATTAAGAGAAGGGATTTCACATTCAATAGGTAAAATTGACTCCACACCGTGTACTAACTAGAAAGGGGAAAATCTAGTGGCAGTCTTGACTGAGGTTCGGTATGCCCAAAGTGTAGGATATAGCATGATGTTCTAGTCGGACTTACTCTGACTGACAGGTTTTTGCAAAATGGTCTTGAGAGACTTGTTGACAGCCTCTACTTGTGCATTTTCCTAGGGGTAATAAGGAGAAGAAGGACCATGTCTAAACCCCAACTTAGATGCTAGTGCTTCCATGATTTTGTTTTGAAAGTGACTGCCATGATCAGTGACAATATCAATCGGGATACCGAACTGGGCGATAATTTGATTGAATACGAAGAAGGCAACAATATTTCCATCAGATTTAACTGTAGGCATGTCCTCGACCCAATTATTAAAGTATTTGATGGCCATGATAATGTGTTGATGCCCCTAGCCGAAGTTGGGTTACAATCCATGAAGTCCACCCCCCACTTGGTGAAAGAACCGACGGTAATGACTAGGTGAAGAGGGGATGTAAGCGAGTGAATTTTCCAAGTGAACACCTGTCACGGGTGACACTTATTAACCACTTCAATACAATCTTTAAAAATAGTAGGCCAGAAATAACCGGCTCGCAAATTGTTTTGGGTTGTCGCAAGCCTGGATAGATGACCACCACAAGCTCCACTGTGGAAATATTTTAGGACTGACTCGGCCTCTCCGTGAGTTAAATAATGATGCAAGATATTTTCTATTCCTCAGTGATACAAAGTGTTGCCAACAATAGTATAATTCTTAGCTTGATACTTTACATGTCATCGATCATCTCGTGAGAGATGGTGAGGGAACTTCAAGGTTTGAAGATAAAGAACAATGTCTCCATACCAGGGGTTGGATGATGAGACAAGAAAAATGTGTTCATCTACAAACAAATCAACATGGATAACATCCTCATCTGATCGTGGAAAGTCGGATATTAATTCCGTGAAGACTAGCAATTTCTTGGATTTCGCATAAGCGAAATCGAGATCAAACTCTTGTAAATTGACAATTCATTTATTATATTCCCCCTCTATGATACGCCTTGTAAGGACGTATTGAAATGGATTTACATCGAAAACCACAGTAGTCTTTCAAAGTAATATATAGTTACGTAAACATTGGACTACATTAACGACAACCAAAGCTATCTTTTCAATGTGAGAATAATTATTCTCAGGACCGACTAAGTTTTGACTAAGATAGTAGATGACGTGCTCGCAAAGCTCATAATCCTCCTGAACCAAAAACATACCAATCGTATCCTCAGATGTGGCGATATAAAGAAAGTAATATCTATTGTAGTCAGGAGACTTCATCATAGGCGCCGATACCAAGGATTTCTTCAAAGCATCGAAGGACTCCTCGGTTCACTCATCCCAGATAAAAGAGGTATCCTTCTTCAAAATATGCATGCAACCCTTAGTGATATTGACATAGTTTACTATAAACCGTCGAAGAAATTTAGCTTTCCCCTGTAAACCTTGAAGTTTTATAATCATGCACGGGGGAGGCAATCAAAGTATTTCTGCAACCTTTAGTGGATCTACCATGATCCCGGTCTTAGAAACTAGAAATCCTAAAAGACGACCGGACTTAATGCAAAAGATGCACTTTTGAGGGTTCAACCAGATTCTATAGTAACGACATATTTCAAAAACAAGCCGAAGGTGCATAGTGTGATTTTCTCTCTTGCGAGTGTGACCAGTAAAATCATCAAGGTAAGCTTCGACTATGTGCTTAATATCGTGAAAAGAGAAAGTCATGGCACGTTGAAAGGTTGCTTCAGCGTTTTTAAGGTCGAAAGGCAGTTTACGGTATGAAAAAGTACCCCAAGGACAAATAAATGTCGTCTTGTGTTGATCCTTAGGTTTGATTTGAATTTGGTTATATCCTGAAAATCCGTCCATAAAAGAAAATACTTTGCTTCCCGCACACTCGTCGAGGATATGATCGATGAAAGGTGTCGGAAAGTTCTCTTTAGGACAGGGCTTGTTCAGGTCATGAAATTCCATACATACACGGATGGTTCCTTGCTTCTTATCCACAGGATCGGGGTTGGATACCCATTCAGTCAAGGGAACCGGGTAGATGAAGCCAAAATTAAGTAGCTTCTCCACCTTTGTCTTAATAGCAGGGGCCTTCCAGGGGTTGAAATCTCTAAGATGTTTTCAAACAGGTTTAGCATCCAGATAAGTTATAATCTCATGTTTGAGAATACAAGGGTCGATTCCTGGTATCTCTTTATATGACCAAGCAAATAGGTCTCATAATTCCTTGAAGAGTTTGGTGTAGATCATTATTTCTTCTGGCGAACAATTTGCACCGATATTTATGTTTTCAACCTTTCAAGGGGTACAAGAGATATTGATCGTGACGGTAGGAGAAATATTCACCATATTTCCTTTGGCATAAATGTCATGCGTATCAAGTGGAACTACGACGTGACTGACTATCTCACTCAAAGTAGATCGAAATTCATCCAGTTCGATTCTCTCAATCTCTGGGAGAAAATAAGAGTGATGATGCATATCATCCCAAGGTTTGTCAAAACCATTCATGGCTTCGATGATAGATTTTTCTGAAGGAAAATTCTCATCAAGGAAATCATGTGAACAAGACAACGAAGTGGACCACACAGGCCTAAGAACAGGATCCTCCTCGTCCGTCGGTGAGGTAACAAGATTAGGATTGGTGGAAGAGTCAAGAACAACTTTATATGCAAGCTTTTCTACCGATAGTGGCATGGCCATTCCAGCATGAAAATGACCTTTAGAAGACAAAGTTAGGGAAGGTAGGGTCCACTGATCACTAATATAGGAAGTGCAGAAAGAAATGGACCTCCCTATTGAGGTGGGTCTACTGGGCATTGCGTAAATGTGGTGGCTCAGTGCCATGAAGTTGAAAGTACCCATAAGGGAAGAATACATTCCGAAACCAATATTCTCAGTTTTCGAATGAGAATTTTCGATCACAGGGATCGACAGTCCAATAGATTCATTAGGACTAGAGTACGCAAAGGATAACTGGTCGATCGTCACAATCTTCCCTTCATGAGGAAAACAAAGAGTACAGAGGACGGATGATACAATGACGACAATAACATAGGTGCAATTGTGTCCTAGTAACAGGTTATAATAAAGAGGTGCATCAAACACCTCCACCTACACCTCTACCGTATTCCCACCTAATTGGACCGGAAAGGCAGGAAGAATACCGTGAGAGCGGAAGGAATTACCGTTAAAAGCAGTCAACATGTTCGATGACTTGGAAAGAGTCGGAGAACCAAGATTTTTCCAAAAAATCAGGGACATCACACTAGTGGTAACACGTTCATCAACAACCAAACGTTTGATGGTATACTTTGATTACTCCACATGGATTTGGAAAGCCACATAGTAAGTCAAGTGAGGCTTCACATTTGTGATGTCAAAATTGATAACTTTTGAGCCACTAGGTTCTAGAGCTCCTAAAGCAGATAGTAAGGAATTCCTCTATGAAGGACATGTCTGGAGTACCTCCAAAGTTGACATCGCACAAGGGGTTTGACCCAGGTCCTCAACAATAGAGTAGTTCTGGGCAACTCTAGCATTTGGATTGTGGGTAGAGCGCTTGAGTACTCCTTTCGAAATACGAGGTGGTGGATCTTGTTTTTCAATCTGTAAAGTTGTCTCCGGAGGAGGAGGAGATTCTAGACCAGGAATAGCTTGCGAATATCTATAGTCTCGAGATCGATTGGCTACATTAACTTTCACATCAACCATATTGATACACAAATGGTCACCATCTTGCAACAATAGGTTTTGACTCCCACCAATCGCATTTTCAGGGTTTGAGGAGATCGAGGCCATGTGTTGGTTATGTGGGAATGGATTTGTCAGCATGATGGGTGGTAAAGATAATAGCCTCACAACTTCTGCAAGTTTGGGGCATAAATGGGTAAGGTGATCATCTGTTCAAAGCTTACAGGGAAACTTCACCTTACGTCTTTCTCATTTTCCCTCTCCAACATTATCATTTGTCTTCTCATTATTACCATTGTCCTTGGGTTTATGACCATTTTTCCCACCCTTATGATTATGACGTCCTTTCTTCTTATTCCCTCCTGGTTGCTGATTACCATTTGGGTTGGTTGACGATTTCATAGAATGTACATCCACCGACTAAGTGGGGTTGGAAGAAACAGACGAAGTTGGCCCTCCTGCAGACTGGTTTAGAGACAACTCTTTCATATGGATTGTCATCGATTCTGTGGAATTTACATTTGCAGTACCTACAATGTCATCAACATGAGGTTTGGGATTTTGTTTAGGGTTGTAATTTGACCATGGTGCGTCTAGAAGAAGGTGGTACAACATCCCAGACTAAGCATATATCAAGTCTAACTGCTAGGCTCTAAAGATCGTTTCTTCCTCAGTGGTAACCCTGGAAGTAGAAACTTTCTTCGGGATAGGAGCGTGCAAAGACTTAAGGAACCATTCTAAAAGAAATTTTGGGGGTATAGGGGTCTTAATCAACCTCTTCTATCTATGCCACTCTTGGATATGATCTGGGATATGAGTGGCAGTATCCTGGCGTAAATTCGACAGAAGTTCTAGGGCAACATTGTAACGAATGGGAAATTAGAAGTGGTTAAGGAAGACCAACACCAACTGAATAAAAGTCCCATATGCCCCCCTAGATAGATCAATATACCATTTTGCAACAACTCCAATGAGGGTGCATTGAAATAATCTTAATCGAATAGAATCGTCATTAAGGGAATTCGATGAGCACCAAAGGTGAAAGGTAGTGATGTGATCATCGGGATCCTATCCATTATTACCCTTGAATTTTGTGATGTTCGAAGGAAGCTTGGTGGGGATGGGGGGGCATGTAGGATCATGACTCAAAGGTTTGTTCATTAACTTAGAAAAGTCTAGCAGATTCAACATGGCCAGAAAAGGGAGACGGGGTTGTGACATCTGGCCCCAAGCTCCTGGGAAATATTGTGCATGAGGAATTGTAGTCCATACAGGGTTTTGGTAAGCACCATGGCCCTGTCTGAGATTATAATTCCCTCCTCTGAGTTGATTCATGAAAGGTTGGTTGGGAATCATTCCAGTAAGAATTTTTTGATGGGGGTTATAAAAATCCCCCCCCAATCGGATTGGATCCAGGTTGGGGGTTGCCCAAAGCATGAAACGAACATCCTCCAGGTAGGAATCTGGAGGATAGTGGTGTATTTTTCATGCCAAACGTATTGGTTAGAATATGCACCGAGGAGGTAGGGTTATAGGACTGAACTTGAGTCAAAGCTTGTCTGCCAGGTTGGTTGTTCCACCTAGAAGTAGGAGAATTGGACCCAAGGTTAAAAGAAAGAATGCCTCCCATATTAGGAGTCGTTTGAGGGATTTGAGACCCACCAAACGAAAAATGAGTGTAAGGAGGTGTAGTTCCCCCAAGCCCAATGCTAGCATTAAGGCCAACAGCTGTGATGATATTCAAAAACTGTGAAGTAAAGTTGGGAATACCATAGGAAAAGGGACTAGAAGCCATAGGGATGGACTGAACATTATAGCCCGATGAGTGACCAAGAGACCCAAAATGGTTCGAGGTGGTAGCTTGAGAATTCACTATAGGCCGAACCATAGTAATGATAGGTACCTCCGACACTACAACTATTATGGTTGCAGGAGTCAACGGGGTGCCACTAACTACAGTGGGTGTGGGAGTCAAGGGGATCCCAGTGTTATGAAGACTAGGTTCAGTACTCATCCTTGTAGAATCACAAGTCTGAACAATGGATGTTTGTGTACCACGCCTAATAACTCTACGTCTTTTAGAAGGAAAAGACTCAAAATCTGGTGGTAACTGTAACAAGCGACGAGATTGACGGGGAGGCTGGTCCGACTCCATGATGACTTAAGACTCTAAAGATAAAAAATATATCCTAATGCCAACTAGTAATCAAAGAGTACACCAAAATTCAAACGACCAATATGCATACAAATGGGGTAAATTGGTTGAGTGGCCTCCCTCCCCAAAGAAGGTATGTCTCTCCCAAGAGGGGCCCGAGACTCTCTGCTAAATATCAGAGAAAACATAATCAGTTATAAGAGCCCTCGTGGGCTTAACAACCAGTCGGTCAGATCCCCCTGGAGAAGTAATCCTTCATAAAGTTTGTGTTTTGTCTGACCCTTATCTAACCCAGGGTAACTACAGAATAACCCCTGCAAGTAACCTATGAGACACCTAAATCAAGCAACTAATAAACCATTGTATAACCGAAGCACATGCGATAATTCGTAAGTCAGGTCCACCATATAGGTAGGGTAGCAAATCCCGAAACCTTGAAATCACCACCTCTCACGGAGGTAAAGGAACTAACAAGATCCTGAGATAATAATAGATCCCTAGAAATATCTCTGATGCTAAGAAGGTATCGAGGGGATATCCCTTCAACCAACCTCGCGCGACCTCGTGATTAACTCCGGTGTGAGCGGAGCCTCATGATATTACCAATTATACAATGGATTTCTCCAGTCCCTTTCTCAAACACATATTTTGATTTAATTGCCTTGGAGAAGTTTACTCACAAAATCCTATTCCAAGGCACTGAATCCTAAGCTAGTTTGTGCACCCTAGAAAATAAAATTGTGATTAATCAATTTTCAATTATAGCATTAATTTTAGTGGCCGTGATTACTCAAAAAGGTATGGTAGTGAAACTCATGATGTTATGACTCTGCAAGAAAAGTAAATATGAAAATAATGCAAAGTCCTAACTTTAACTTTCAATGAATGATATGCTTCTAAAAACCAATGCAATTTTTGATTTCAACTCTGCAATTCTGAAGTAAAATGCAATATTTCACTATATGTACTAAGCTAATGACAAGGACTTAAAAGACAAAAATACCAAGCAATGAAAAATGCCTATTTTTTGTATTTTCAATATAATAAGAATGAAAATGCATGGACTGAAAAGTAACTTGATATATAACCCTACTGTGTATAAAAATAGATAAATCAAGCAGGATACCAAGCAACAAAACACCCAGCCCAATGTACAAGGACAATAAAAAATGAAAAGGTGATAAGAAAGACTCCACCCATAAATTCAACCAAAGATGGGTTTCCTATCATCCCACAAGCACTTAACAGGCACTACAGAGACCTAAGAAGACTCAACAAACATCAAATCCCACCCAACAACCACCAGCCCAAGTAAAAAGGCAAGAAAAACTGATGTACACGATTGTTTAGGAAAACAGAGCATATATATGCATCTTGTAGTGGGACAACCTACGTATGTACTCAACTGTCAGGGAAAAAAACATGTATATGTTTGAAAACAAGGCCACGAAAGGGAGAAATGTTGAAAACTCAGACCCAGAGTGACCAGAGGTTGTCAAGCAATGATATGACAAGAAACATAATATAAACGAGAGCAATTTAAGGAGAAAAGTACTCCAAACCCTAAGAAAGAAGATTCAATCCCTAGTATGGTCTCCAATTCCGTTACAAGGAAAATCTCTCTATGGATAGGGTAAACCACAACAGACGGAAATGAATGCAGAAATAAACTCTCTTCTCAAGTCTACTATACAAACAAATATGCTAGCAAGACAAGATAAAAGGCCTACCTTGTCTAGACGTTCAATGAATTCCACCGTTTAGCACTCAACCCAAAGCGATATACCTTCAACTAGTCCTCAACAACCAAGCAAAGAAAGCATATGGTGATATTATATAATGTTAGTACATTCAATAACATAATCCATTAATAAACATGACAAATACGCCCATGGAATAATAATTCAATATATTTGCAAGATATCAATTGGACAGGAAAATAGTATTTCTATTAATAAATGATCAACAGAAGTGAAAATGCTATAGAATTCCGTGTCGGCACGGTTTAGAACCAAGAAACTAAGTTCCTTCCATTTGGGCCTCCACCACTTCAATCCTCTACCAAAGGAAATCTCATAAGAGAGAAACAATGAGGTTCTCAATTAATAAGGAAAGATCTTAGGGGATGAACATTGTGTTCATACTTAAAGGACAAAGGGATGCTGACTCAATATGAAGCAAATAATTTCTCTAGAGTAACTTTGCTCTCAAAGTTGAATACTTTCTCCTCTTTCCATAGCTTAGAATTGGTCCATTTATAGCCTTCAAAATGGAACCGAAGGGCCGATTCAGAATGTTTCCATTATATGGAAGGCCAAGGATCATAGATCTCCCGTCATGACATGGAAACCCGACATTAATTTTAATTTTCTGGCACAAATACCAATGTACGCGGGCTGTCGTGGAGTAACCTGTGTATACGCATGCTGTATAGTAGGAAAGATGCGTACATGTGGAAAAATATTTATTTTTGGCTCTAGATTTTATAAACAGGGAAGATAAGTTTGCATGGGGAAATGGAAAAAGACCTTCTGTGCAATATTGCATAGGGTGAGGCAAATCTTGCTATAACATACATATCATCTTGGGAAGAATCATGTGAGATTGTATGACTATGTAGAATTTTACAGGATCTGGGTAAAAATCAGAAATCACTAACTACTTTATTGATCGACAATCAGTCAACAATAAAGATGGCCAAGAATCCGGTATTTCATTCAAAGAATAAACATGTCGACACTAAGTACCACTTCATCAGATTGTTCATCATCAAAGACATCATCAAGCCTCAGTTTTGTCCCTCTGAAGATCAAACTTCAGATGTTTTTACCAAACCTCTTGGTAGAATAAAGTTCACTAAGTTTAGAGATGAACTTGGTATTTGTAAAAATGAACTTTCATATTAAGGGGGGGATTGTTAGCCTCATAATCCTAAAGTTCTATAGTCTAAGTACTTTCTATAATAAATGTTTTCAAAAATCAGTTTATTCTAGTTTGTTAGGATAAGGACACTTAGCTTCTATGTAAAGGACACCTATCATACTCATGTGATTATGTGATTGGTTGTTCTCCTAGTTTTTAGTTTAGATTTGAGCTATATAAACAAGCTCCTTCTTCAAGTGAGGTTAACAAGTTGATTATGAGTGTTCACTTTAGATTGTAATCACTTTTTCCTTATTAATAAAATTATGTGTCTGAGGACACTTTGTCAACACAACGGTGGACTTCATTGAACATCTGGATGAGGTAGGCTCTTTATCTTGTCTTGTTAACATATTTGTTTATAAAAACATACTTGATATTAGAGTGGAATTTCTGTAGTCATTTCCATATGTTGTGGTTTACCCCATGCCATAGAGTGATTTGCCTTGCAACAAAATTGGCAACCATACTGGGGATAAAATCTTGTTTTCGGGGTTTGTAGTGTTTTTCTCGTTTGATTGCTCTTGTTTATCTTGATTTTCTTGTTGTCTGATTTCTTGAAAGCCTCTGTTCATTTTGAGTCTGATTTTCTTGGTCTTATCCTTAACTTGATAATGTTTCAATACATATACGCGGTTTTTTTCTTGACACTCGCGTACATACATGAGATGTCATTTTGTAGGAAGCATATATATGTCGTTTTCTCCTAAACAATCGCGTACATCATCCATTTTTGCTTGATTTCCGAGTTTGATGTTTTCTGGGTAAGTTTTGATGGTTGTTGAGTCTTCTTAGGTCTATGTCATGATTGTTAAGTGCCTGCAGAGTGATAGGAAACCTTTCTTTGGTTGAAGTTTTAGACGGTTTTTTCTTTCTCATCATCCTTTTCATTGGTTGTCCTTGCATCATGGGCTGGGTGTTTTCTTCTTGATATTATACTTGGTTTGTCTTTGTTTACATACAGTAGGGTCTTTATATCAAGCTGTTATTCAGTCCTTGCATTTTCATTCTTTTACATTGAAAATACAAAAAAAATACATTTTGCATTGTTGGCATTTGATATTTTGGGTTCTTGTCATTGATATTAGTACATGTATGGAAAGATTGCATCTTGTTTGAAATTGCAGAATTGAATTGAAAGTTGGATATTGAAAAGCTTATCATTTATTGGGAATTAAAGTTAGGAATTGGAATTTTATTCATATTCATTTATTTTACTTGCTGAGTCACAACATCATCAGTTTCATGACCACACCTTTTGAGTAAGCAAAGCCACTAAAAGTAATGCTGATAAATTTGAAATTGATTAGAAATGATTTTATTTTTCAGGGTGCACAAACTAGCTTAAGATTTAGAGCCTTGGAATAGGATTTTGTGAGTAAAATTCTCCAAGTCTATTAAACTCAACATATGTGTCTGACTAAGGGAGTGGTGAAATCCATTGTATAATTGGTAAATTTAGGAGGCTCCACTCACACTAGAGTTAAGCACGAGGTCGTGCGAGGTTGGTTGAGGGGATATCCCCCCAATACCTTCTTAGCATCAGATATATTTCTGGGGATCTATTCGTATATGGGGGTCTTTCTAGTACCTTTACCTCTATGAGAGGCGGTGATTTCGAGATTTCGGGCTTTGTTACCTTGCCCATACGGTGGAACTAAATTACAATTGTTCATCTGTGCATTGGTTATATCGTGGTGGCTTGGTTTCTTGATATAGGTATCCACATAGGTTACTCGCAGGGGTTATTCTACAGGTACCTTGGGTCAGATAAGGGTCGGACAACACACAATCTTTATGGAGGATTACCTCTTCGGGGGGATCTGACTGACTGGTTGTTAAGCCCACGAGGACCCTTATAACTGATTTTGATACCTCCGATCTTTAGCAAGGAGTCTCAGGTCCCTCTCGGGTGAGTCATACCTACTTTAGGGAGGGAGGACCCTTTTAGACACTTTATCCTATTTGTGTGCATATTGGCCTTTTGTTTATTTTGGTGTACTCTTTGATTATTTGTTTTTTTTTGCTATTTTGTCCGTGACCTGCGGGACTAACCTGTGGCTGTGAAACCATGACTCAGGGGCATATAAGCCATCAAAATCACTTAGGGATCGCACCCATCTTGAGCCACACCAACCCTTAACATGGCTATAATTTTTGTCCCTACAGGTTTCGAACCGGTGACTTAACATCACGAACTTCCTTAACAACACAATTTGTCATCGAATGTCCTACACCTTGGGGACTGGTGTACTATTTGATTATTAGTTTGCCTTAGGATTTTTTTTTATATCTCAAGTCTTGAGTCATTGTGGAGCCATGCCAACTTCCCCGCAGGTCTTGACGTTTGTTAAGGTTACCATCACATCTTGAGTCATTTCCTTCTAAAAGTCTTAAAGTTATAAAACATGGTACACACACCTCCACCTACCAGACTTGTGGTCATACAAGTATGAGTACTGAGTCGAGTCAGAAAGATACTAGGATTCCTTTGAATCCCATACCCACTATAGTTAATGGTACTCCTTCGACACCTTCAACCACCATGGTTGTAGTGACAGAGGTTACCATCATCACTCTTGTTCATCCTATAGCTAATATTAAACCTATCGCCACGAACCCTTTTGGGTCTCTTTGTCATTCGTTGGGCTACAATACTCAGTCCATCCCTACAACCTATAGCCCTTTTTCTTATTGTATGTCAAATTTCACATCACAATTTTCATCCTCCACTCCAACGTCTAATCTGAATACTAGTATTGGACTTGGGGGCATGTCTCTTCCACATATTCCATTTTCATTTGGCGGTGCACATATCCCTCAAATGAATCCTACCTCATTTTCACCCCAGGTATAATCCTGGTCTTAATGCTCCTAGATAGAGTGGTCAACCTGGAGAACAAGTTGTTGATTATGTTTCATCCTTTACAACTACCTCCTCCACATTGATTCTGACCAACAAGTTTGGCATGACAAATCCACCTCTGTCCTCCGGATTCAAACCCGAAGGAGGTCATTTTCACACCTTGGGAAACCCCCAACCTGGAGCTACTCCAGCTGGGGGAAATATTTACAATCCTCATCATAACATTCCTACTGGAAGGGTGCCCAACCAACCCCTTATGAATCAATTCGAAGGGGGTTTTTACAATCCCGGACAGGGCCATGGTGCTTACCAGAACCATGGATGGGCTACGATTCCACAAAAACAATATTTCTCGAGAGCTTGGAGCCAAATGCCGCAACCCCATCTCCATTTTTTGGCCACGCTCAATTTTCCAGACTTGTTTATATTAATGAATGACCCCGTGCGTCATGACCCGACATGGCCCCTCGTCCCCACCAATATTCCTTCAGATATTTTAAAATTCGAGGGAAATAATGGTGAGGATCCTGGTGATCACGTCACTACCTTGCATCTTTGGTTCTCTTCTAATTCCCTTAACTAAGATTCTATTCATTTAATATTTTTTCAATGCACCCTCACATGGGTCACTGCGAAATGGTACATAGAGATACCGGGGGAAGCATACATAACTTTTAATCAAATGGTTTTAGTCTTCCTCAACCAATTCTAATTGCTAGTTTGTTATGATGTTGGAATAGAACTTCTAATGGCCTTCCACCAGGACAAAGCCACTCATATCTCAGATCACATCCAAGAGTGGCGTAGACAGAAGAGGTTGATCAAGGCATACATTCCTCCAGAGTTTCTTTTGGAATGGTTCCTTAAGTCTTTACAACCTTATATTTCGAAGGATGTTTCTACATCCAGAGTTACATATGAGGAAGAAGCAATTTTTAAATCCCAGCAGTTAGATATTATATATGCTCAGTATGGGATATTATACAAAATTCTTCCAGATGCACCAAGGTCAAGTTACGACCCTAGACAAAAGCCCGGGCCTCATGCTGATGGCATTATAGGCTCCGAAATGTCAACTCTCCAGACTTGGTGACAAGCCAGTTGAAATATTTGTCTCTAAGATAGTCTGTAGGAGGACAAGCTTTGTATGTGTCCTCCACTCCCACTCAGTCGGTAGACATACATTCTATGTAGTCTTCGACCAACCCAAATGGTAACCAACAATGAGGAGGAAATAAAATGAAAGGACGTGGTAATAATCGTAAGGTTGGGAGGAATAATAATAATAATAAACCCAAGTACAACGCTAATAATGAGAATTCGAATAATAATGTTGGTGAGGGAAAGAAAGAAAGGAGGAAGGTGAAATTTCCTTGCAAGCTTTGTACATATGATCAACTTACCCACTTATGCCCCAAACTTGCGGAATATGCAGGGCTTTTATCTCTACCACCCACTGTGATAACTAATCATTTTCCTCATAATCAACAAATGGCCTCGAGTTCCTCAAATGCCAGAAATGTGGAGAATGGAAGTCAAAACCCACCGGTGCAAGATGGTGATCGTCTATGCATCAATATGGTTAAGTCTGAGGTTAACATAACCACTCGGTCTCACGATTATAGTTCTTCACATATTGTTCCAAGTCTAGAGTCTCCCCCTCCTCCAGAGGCACCTTTATAGATTGAAAAACTAGAGCCTCCACATCGTATTCCTAAAGGATTACTCAAACTCTCTATACACAAACCTAATGCTAGAGCTTCCCAGAATTATTCTATTGTTGAGGATCTAGGTCAAACCCCTTGCATGATGTTGGCTCTGGAGGTACTCCATATGTGTCCTTCATAGAGGAATGCCTTGTTATCTGCATTAGGAGCTCTAGACCCCTGTGTCTCTAAGGTTATCAATTTTGACATCACAGATGTGAAGCCTCGCTTTCCTTACCATGTGGCATTCCAAATCCATGTGGATTACTCAAAGTATACCATCAAACGTACTGTTATTGATGAAGGCGCTGCAATGTATGTGATGTCCCTAAACTATTGGAAAGCCATTGGCTCTCTGACCCTCTGTCAATATCTGACCATGTTGACTTCATTTGATGGTCATTCTTTCCGTCCCCACGATATTCTTCTTGCCTTCCTGGTCCAGTTAGGTGGGAAGATGGAGGAGGTGGATGTTGAGGTGGACGTTGGGGTGGTTGATGCACCCCTCGACTATAACTTGTTACTAGGACATAACTCGACTTATGCTATGAATACAGTCGTATCATCCATTTTCCGTTCTTTATGTTTTCCTCATGATGGGAAAATCATGAAAATTGATCAGTTTACCTTTGCATACGCTAGCCCCAATGCATCAGTTGGACCGTCGATCCCTGTGATCGACAATTCTCAGCCAGAAACTAATAATATTGGTGTTGAAATGTATTCATCCCTTATGGATACTTTTGATTTCAGGGCACCAATTCATCATATCTATGCCATGTCCAGTAAGTCTTATTCAACAATGAGGTCCGTTCCTTTCCACACTTCGTATTTTAATGATCCTTGGAACCTACCTTCCTCGACTACATCTTGTGAACATCAGTCACATGATGGAATGGTTATGCCAGTGTCGGTCAGAGAGATAGTGTATTAGGCTATTCTCAACTCTTCTATCGACATAGATCCTGTCTCCTCGCAGAAAAATGAGGAGGATCTTGTTCCTAAGCCTGTGTGGGCCACTTCATCATATTTCTCACATGACTGCCTTAATGATAATTTACCCTCATATGAAGCAATCATAGAGGCCATGAATGGTTTTGATAGGCCATGGGATGATATGAACCATCTCTCTTATTTCCTCCCATAGCTTGCTAGAATTGAACTAGATGATTTTAGATCTACCTAGAGTGAGATAGTTGGTCACGCCATAGTTCCAATTGATACACATGGTATTTATGCCGAAGGAAACATGGTGAGTATCTCCCCTACCATCACGATCAATATCTCTCATATTACTGGTAAGGTTGAAAATTTATATATTGGTGCACATTGTTTGTCGGAATAAATTATGATCTACACCGAGCTCTTCAAACAATTATGTGATGTATTCTCTTGATCATATGAAAATATGCCAAGAATTGACACTCAAATTGTTGAAAATGAGATTAAAACCTACCCGGATGCTAAACCTGTTCAACAATGAATTAGAGCTATCAATCCTAGGAAGGCCCCTACTATTTAGGAAGAGGTGGAGAAACTGCTTAATGTTGGCTTCATTTACCCAGTTCCCTTGACTAAATCGGTATCCAATCTCGTTCTGGTGAATAAGAAGCAAGGAACCATCCATGTAGTCATGGATTTTAGAGAACTGAATAAGGCATGTCCTAAAGACAACTTCCCAACACATTTCATTGATAATATTATCGATGAGTGTGCGGGAAGCAAGGTTTTTTCTTTCATGGACAGAGTTTCAGGATACAACCAAATTCGGATTAAACTCGAGGATCAACATAAGACAACATTTATTTGTCCTTGGGGTACATTCACATACCAGAAAATACCTTTTGGCCTTCAAAATGATGGAGAAACCTTCCAATGATCTATGACCTTCACTTTTCATGATCTCAAGCATATAGTTGAAGCTTATCTTGATGATCTCACTTCTCATTCTCGCAAGAGAGTGGATCACTCTACCCACCTTCGGCTAGTTTTTGAAAGATGTCACTATTATCACATCCATTTGAACCCTCATAAGTGCATCTTTTGCATTAGGTCGAGTCGTCTTCTAGGATTCTTAGTCTTTGAGACTGGGATCATGGTGGATCCTTTAAAGGTTGAGGCAATACTTCAATTTCCTCCCCCACGCACTATTCATCAACGTCAAGGTTTACAAGGGAAATTTAACTTTTTATGTTAGTTTATAGTAAACTATGCCAATATTACTAAGGGTTTCATGTGTCTCTTGAAGAAGGACACTCCTTTTATATGGGATGAGTGAGCCCAGGAATCCTTCGATTCTCTCAAGAAATCCTTGGTATTGACGCCTCTACTGAAGCCTCTAGACTATAATAGAAATTACTTTCTTTATATCGCCGCATCCAAATGGATGATTGGTATGGTTTTAGTTCAGGAGGATGATGAGCTCTTTGAGCACGTCATTCAATATCTTAGTCAAAACTTAGTCGGCCCTGAACTCAAGTATTCTCATGTTGAGAAGCTAGCTTTGGCTGTCGTTCACACAGTTCAATGATTACAACACTATATATTACTTTGCAAAACTCCCATGGTTGTTGATGTTAATCCATTTCAATACATCCTTACTAGGCGTATCATAGGGGAAAATATAATAAATGGATTGTCATCTTGCAAGATTTTGATCTCAATTTTGCTTAAGCAAAATCCAAGAAATTGCTAGTTTTTGCCGAGTTAATATCAGACTTCCCTTGGTTAGATGAGGATGTTATTCATGTTGATTCATTTGCAGATGAAAACATTTTCCTTGTCTCGTCGTCAGACACCTGGTATAGAGATATTGTGATCTACCTTCAAACCTTGAAGTTCCCTCAACATCATTTGAGAGATGACCGACGACTTATATGATGTCAAGATAAGAACTACCTTATCGTCGGCGACACTTTGTATCACTGAGGCATAGATAATTTCTTTCATCGTTGCTTGAATCACGAAGAGGCTGAGTCTATCCTGAATGAATTTCACAGTGGGGATTGTGGTGGTCATTTATCCGAGCTTGTGACAACCCAGAATATATTGCGAGGAAATTATTTTTCGCCGTCTATTTTTAAAGATTGTGTTGAAGTGGTCAAGAAGTTTCACCCCTACTAGGTGTTCACTTGAAATATGCACTCGCATCGAACCCCTCTTCAACTGGTCATTACCGTCGGTCCCTTCACCAAGTGGAGGGTGGATTTTGTGGATTGAAACCAGACTTCGTTTGGGGGGCATCAACATATTATCATGGTCGTAGAATCGTTTACTATGTGAGTTGAGGCCATGCCTAGAATTAAATCCAATGGTAAGACTGTTGCATTTTTCGTATTCGATCAAATTATATCTAGGTTCAGAATCCTAAGTGAGATTGTCACTGATCATGGCAGTCACTTTCAGAACGAAATGATGAAAGAACTAGCATCAAAACTGGGGTTTAAACATGGTCATTATTCCCCTCACTACCCCTAGGAAAATGGACAAGTGGAAGCTGTGAACAAGTCTCTCAAGACCATTTTGCAGAAAATTGTCAACCAGAGAAAATATGAATGACATATCATGCTTTATCCTGCTCTTTTGGAATATCGAACCTCGGTTAAGAAGGGGGCCATTCATCATACACAAAACTTGGATTCTGCCTCTTTGGTTGTTTACTCACCTGAGGGTCAATTGGTGCCTTCAGGTGGCATTTTCCTAGGGCCATCAATGAATAAGGTGGCTGAATATAGCATCGTTATAGATATTTTGCGTGATTCCATTTCACACGGTATTCATTCTTTAGAAGTTCTCCTGGACTCCTAGTTAGTAGTATGTCAGTTGAACAACAGTTATCGTGTGCAAGAACCTACTCTACTCCGACGATTCCTACAGGTACAACTTTTGTAATGACATTTTGATTTTGTTACTTATCATGACATACCTAGAAGTTCTAATTATGTATCTGATGCATATGCTAATTATGTTTTAGATTGGAATTTGTCACATAACTAAAGCAAAAAAAACACATTCACCAATGTACACATTGTAATATAAGTAAATTCGAATACCAATGTTTTTATATTTCATCTCTCCAAAAATATGGTGTTAAAGTACAAAATTGGGGCTCACATCCTCAAAATACATATATGGTCGATCAATACAATAACCATGACATATACACCCATGGCACACGATGTGTGTCATGATAGAATAGTACGGTGTTTGTGAGATGCATGAAGAGTCACACCCAATCACGGGGCACACCTACCACCTTCCACTACATCGCCTTCGACAAATCCTCTACCTGAACCATCAAAATTCTTTGCATCAAATGAGACAGGTTTCCCTACACATTTTGAAGCACTCTCATTTTCATGACATACCTTTAAGTTCTAATTATGTACTTCCCTGGTATGTCATAATTAGAACCATCAAAATTCTTTGCATCAAATGAGACAGGTTTCCCTACACATTTTGACAAAGTATATGTCCTTGAATTCAATCCTCAATGGTTTCCCATTGAGGTTGAAGGCCTTTGTATCTGGATCCCAATAGTTCACCAACATCTGGAGAAGTCTCACTTGAGCCTTCATGCCTTTGAGAGCCCAAAATTTATATAGCCCACATATTATTAATGCCATTTGGGCCCTTGGATATCTTTCCATTGCAACATCAACCTCCTCATCCTCTCTTTCTCTCCACTCTAGCACCATCCTGCAAGTTTAAAATCAATTATTGAGTCAGTGCCATTCTAAAAATTCAACTCACAGACGTGTACGCGATATGCATCTCACACAATCGCGTATAGGGATGCATATACAAGGTATTTTTTGTAACAATCGTGTATAGGGCTACGTATACGCGACCCAATGATCTACAACCGGTGTATACCCTAGTTTCTAATTTATGCCTTAAAATAATCAAGAATTGAAGCCTAAATGAAAATTTTAAACCAATAGAAATGAAGAGAAGAGAAAGAGAACTTACTTGGTCCAGATGGTTGTCAATTTTGTCACTCGTAGCTCCAGCAATCCGTAGTTGAAACTCGGGGGGAAATTTGGTCCAAAATGCACTATTTGGGTAAAAAATACAAATGATGAGGTAAATTGGTTATCTTTTACTATTTATAGAAAATTTTCACCCACTTTACATAGTTTTTGTTAATATTTTGTCCTAGTGGACTAATAATGTAGTGGATGGAGTTGGTTATGGTGGTTTTATCCAGGGATTCTTGCAGTTTCTAGCGTCATGACACCCATTCGTAACTTTGGAAGGCATTTTCGTTGACCAACATATAGGATATGTCATCACTCTGTTTTTCCCACTTGCATTATCCTATAATTGCAATTCGTATGCCTTAGGTACAAACCCATTTATTAGCGACACAAATCCTTCTTTCTGCAACTAGAAGTGTCGTTGGTGAATGGTAGAGACTTACCAAACATGGGTTCCCTAGTTATAACTTCTGTGTCGTTCGGTGCCCATGTAAATATTTTTTTCCATAGGACCGGGAGTCCCTTATAACTAATATATGACTTTGCATTCGAACCTCATTTATTACTCATAAGCATGCCGACCTATACCCATGGGACTCCCAATGAGTTTGGTTTAATCTCTTTTCCAACTCTCTCAAAAAAGAGAAACTATTGCCGAGTGAACTTGTCTCTTTCAAACTCATAAATTGGATTTGAAAGGGCATCTATTTGGTGTAAGTTTAACCCTTTTTCAAACCAAGTAGACTAAATTTACGAAAAATGACATTCTTTGGTGTTAAGTTGTAATTGCATCTCATTCTCTTGCTTGCAGTATTGAACCTATTGTCGGTTCTCTCTTTCACATAATAATCCTACCACCTCAACAATTTTCATCATGAGCCAAGGAAAGCCTTGTTTATATCCTTTGCATCTTGACACCCTATACCCAAAGAGAAAACATTCCCCTGAGTGTCCATATCCTACACGCACCTCCTTGCATTGAACATAGGTATTTTCCACCGTTGGAACTAGTTTCTTTCTCATGACACTTGTTTCCTCCTCTGTATCATAACATTAATTTGACTATGAAAAAACAAAACAAGACAGGCATGCAAAGAGTATTATCTTATGTTGGCAGTAGTCGTGTCGCCTTTGAACATAACACAAACTTTTGAGTCCACTTGTCATCAAAATTTTGGGTTTAGCATGAACTTAGGAAGCTGAGCTCGTTACTTAGAGTTTACTCCCTCGACTGTTTACTCTTATAGTCCCTATGGAGAGTTTGATTGGTGCCTCCTGCATCACAAAGTTTCATCATTAATTCTATGCTGCAAGAGTCATCCATATGTCTCATGCTCTTGTTCAAAGGATTTCTATCAGCCCGTGTCGGCCATTTCTCAGAACTCTTGACTTTGCATGTTGACCATACCCTCAGTGTGTCTTAGAGTTACATGAAGTTGTAGTCCTACCATACACCCTGGTCCTACTTTCCTTATGGGTAGGTAACCTTGAACCTAGTAGTCAACATCTTCTCATTGGTCCCTGACTGGGGGGTTTCCCTTGTGTTAGACGATAAGAAATATATTCACACAGTCGGATTCATGCAGTGTCTTGGATTCCATTAGCCTTATTGGTAGTTTCCTCTCATTTTTTGGTAGTTTTCCTTATTGGCTTCTATTCAAAGGGTCTTTTTCGTGCACTTCTTTCATCTAGTGCATGCGAAAGACACACAGGGTCATTGGTTTGTGATCATGTTCTTCATCTGAGTTCCTCCAAATAATCAAGATCCTACTTTGCACCTCGTGCTAAATTATGAGAGATGCCTTAATGCCCTCCTTTTAGAAAGTCTCCTTCCATTGAATTCAGCCTATATATACTGGAAACAAGACCTAGAGTCCTATGAGTACCTAGAGTGTTGCAATCATCAGTGGAAGGTTCTCTTGCCATTGACAGTTGGGAATACATCAATGTCTCCTAATCGAAGAATTATTCAAGTGTTCAACCCCAACACCTTTATTCACACTTGTAAGAATGCACTCGGTGCCTTGATACCTACTTTCATTATTGGTAAGTTGTCTCGCGTTTGTTAACAATATACATCAATGACTGTTAATCAAACAAAGTCTCATTATGTTTGACCTCAACTCCTTTATTCACATGATGTAGAATTTCACCTTTGGAGGATCACGTAGAAGACTTGAAGACATTAGTTCATAGTCGTAGATTTCCTGAGATGTTTCTATCATTCATTGGACCAATACCTATATGACTTCAGTGATCATGGGAGATCACATTGTACTCCATTGTATACATGTATCTTTAGATTTCTTTTGATATTGGTTTTCATTGGGCCTTTTTCGTGACTATGGAAACCCATAGCATGTATCTACTTTTGTATTGCATATTCATGTCCATAAACAACTATTTGGTATATTTCCACATGGATCTATAGTGTAATTCAAATTGGCAGCCATGTGTGCAAAGTCATTATGGATTGTAATATTCTTATGAGAAACCAGTTCTTCCAATGGGGTCTCCATTACTCCACTTATGGGAATTATAATATATTTTGGCCATCGTAGATACACCTCTGACCTCACACATTAGGAGGCATTTGTTATAGCAAGATTTGCCTCACCCCATGCAACTTGCTCAGAAGGCATTTTTCATTTCCCTATGCAGACTTGAAGTCCCTTTTTGCAGTTCCTAGAGCTAAAAATTGTATTTTTCCACATATACACACCCTAACAACTATATGACATGCGTATACACATGTTGCACCATTACAACCTGTGTACATCGGGTATTGTGATCAAAATTAAAAAATGGTGTCGAGTTTCCATGTCCCATCACGGGATCCATGATCCTTGACCTTCCATATACTAGAAACTTTCTGAATCGGCCCTTCAGTTCCATTTGAAGGCTATATATGGGCCTTATCCAAGTTGTGGAGAAGAGGAGAAGAATTCAACTTTGAGAGTAAGGTTACTCTGGAGAAATTATTCACTTCATATTGAGTCTACATCCCTTTGTCCTTTTAAGTCTGAACACATTGTTCAACCCCCAAGATCTTCCCTATTTGATGGAGAACCTCATTGTCTCTCTTATATGAGGTTGCATTTGGTGGAGGATTGAAGTAGTGGAGGCCCAGCTGGATGGGACTTAGTTTCTCGGTTCTGAACGTGCCGACACAGAAGTTTCTCATTTATACACTTTTGTTGATTACATTTTAATATAAATACTCTTTTCTTGTCCAATTAATGTCTTGCAAATATTTGAATTGCTATTCCATGGGCGTATTTGTTATGAATATTGATGGATTATGCTATTGTATATGCTAAATTGATATATTATCACCATATTCTTGCATATCTTGGTTGTTGAGGACAAGTTGCAAGTGTATTTCATTGAGTCAAGTGCTCGACGATGGACTTCATCGAACTTATGGACGAGGTAGGATCTTTATCTTATCTTGTTAAAATATTTGTTTATATAGCATAGTTGATATTAGAGTGGATTTATGTAGTTATTTCTGTCTTTAGTGGTTTACCCCATGCCATAGAGTGATTTTCCTCGTAACATTTTTCCTTCTGCTCGAAATAATTTCAGATAATGAATCATCATTTATTTCTGCAATTTTTTCTTGATTTCTGAGTGAATGTGGATTCAATAACTTCACCTCATCCACCTATTACCCTCATGGAAATGGGCAAACCGATTCAACCAACAAAACCTAGTCATGATCCTGAAAAGGATTATTGGTGATATTCCTTGTCAATGGCATACTCTTTTCACATACACACTGTGGGATGATTGCATAACCACCAAAAATAACACTGGACTTACCCCTTTCTCACTATTGTATGGTCAAGAAGTTGTAATTCCTATTGAAATTGTAAGGTAGTTAGAGAGGTAGTGGGGGGAGGGGGCCAGAGGGCCCATAGTGATAATAGTGGAGGCCATTCAATGTAAGGTGGACTAGGTCCACTATACTATTAAATAAGGCCCACTATGGTAGTTAGATATAATAAATGGGTAGTTAGATATAATAAATCTAAGAGGAATTCTTAGAAGGTTCTACTTATAGAAGATTACTCCTCTAGAATGTTCTTAGGTGATGGTAGAACTATATAAAGGGGTTCAAGCAATGTAATGAGATATGAAGATAATTATTGTATTTGGAGTGGTAGCTCAATAGGAGGATTCCCGCTTGAAGAGGCAAGTGAATAGGAGAGGATCCCTTCCATAATAGGATCCATTGTATGGTGTTGCCCTACCTCAAGGGTTTCTATAATAAAGTTGTGGTTTTGTATATTGTTCTTTGGATATATTGTGTATTCGAAATTTTTGGTGATTATATTTGTAGATCTATTCTGGTTGTTAACAAGTGGTATCAGAGCACTTTCCTTGGCAGACATTGTGGACAAATATTTTTTATTTTTGTAGATTTGTTTTTTCGGAGAAGAAAAAAAGAGGGCCGCGATATTCCAGATATTTTTGGTATATTTCCATGAAAATTTTGTAGTTAAAGGTTGTATATTTGAGTTCCTCTCATAAATAAACCCAATTTGAAAAAAAAAATCATCTGAAACAGAGTCCGGGAAGTCAAGATATTGAAGTTTTAAAATCTACAAATTTTTAGGGTTTTTTCCGCGGACGACAGCGCGATTTTTTTTATTTTATTTCTGTAGAAGATGGAGGCTGAATTTGCCCAAACAAATTATAGATATGAGTTCCTCTCACAATGTCACCCAATTTAAAGAACAAAATCAGCCGAAACGGAGTCTGAGAAGTGAAGTTATGAGCATTTTAAATTCAACAGTGTTTTCGGGTTTTTCCAGAAAAAACCACAATTTTCTGCCGTAACTTATTGTTCTATTTTTTGGGTTTTTTCATTATGTCTGTGGGACTGAAGAGTTCATAGGGTGATCAAATGGCTATTTCCTCTCAAAACCTCAAATAAATTCTACAAATTACTGAAGCATTCAAATCCCAATTGTATGACACATTGGATGCTAGAATGCATGACCTTGCAGATGGCCTCAATAATAGTTTTCGTAGTATTCAAGATTCATTGGATAGCATGCAAGAGAGATTTCTTATGGAAGACATCAGGGATGAAAGTAATCAAGAAATATATGCTTGGTATGATTTTGAGGCCGATTGTGATGATTGATATATGGATAGTTGTCATTTCTGGGATGACAATCACTTTCATATTTTATTTGATGACTCTAATCCTCCTTCTGTAGAGAGCATCAATGTGACAAATCGAGAGCCAATGATTATTACCAGTGTCCATCCTAGATATTCTACAGTGGTATTATTCCTTCCAGATTCTGCTACGACCTTTTTCCACTACGTGGATGGATCTTCTTATTTGGATCCACATGACAAGTATCAGTCTTTGGAGCATCATTTTGAGTTGGTTATTAGGTTCCAAAATCTTCGATGGGGAGATCACATGAGCACTTGGACATGGGACCCGGGCTTACAATGGTGGTTGGACTACTTCGGCATGGTGGCTTTCCTTTCTACATGGGACCTTGGTTCTCTAGTCTTCTTTAGCATTATGATCCACAATTATCCTTGGGACCCTGGTATATGGTTGTACATCAAGCGTTGAGGATGTAAGGTAGCTAGAGAGGTAGTGGGGAGGCCTCGAGGGCCCATAGTGATAATAGTGGAGGTAATTCAATGTAAGGTGGACTAGGTCCACTATATTATTAAATAAGGCCCACTATGGTAGTTAGATATAATAAATGGGT